>JAODOY010011356.1:0-28557 GCA_025399855.1 Forbesichthys papilliferus | reverse complement strand
ATGTGTGTGTGTATGTATATACTGTATGTATGTGTGTGTAAGAAGATGAAATGATATACACATATAATTCACTTTAATAATAAGTGCAAGATAGTATGCTTGCAGAAGCGGTTCACACATATGCCATGATATGATTGACATCACTTTCTCTTCGCTCTCTCTTTCTGTCCTGTGAGCAGACTGGATGGCCTGCGTCTCAAGCTGGAGGGGCAGGGTTTTAGAAATGTGAACTACATTGTGGTTAACCACCAGGGGGACCAAGCACAGCTCATGCACACCCTGCTGCAGCAGAGACTCTCACAGAACATCACGCTTTACAAACAGCAGTCTCATCAGCCTGATGTTTGGACCACTCTGGGTGGAGTGAAGGATGACTTCCTCCTCTATGACAGGTCAGTGACACTTGTCAAGTTGGGGTTTGTTGATATAACAAGACAAACTGTACTTTTCAGTGTCCTGATCTCGTTGAGCGAGAAATGTCTCGTCACGATTCATGACGAGCCCTTGCTGTCTCTCTTTCCAGGTGTGGCCGTCTTACATACCGCATCTCACTTCCTTACTCCAACATTGGACAAGGTCATGTTGAGAATGCAATCAGAGATACCTACTGCAAACGCGTATGTGCGGACTGTGCGGATGAGGTAAGCTACCGTGGTGTATTTATGTGACGTGTTTGTTATCATTCCAATTGACGGGACGGATGGGACGGACATACATTTTTCATATCGTCCCATGCCTATATATATATATATAATGCCGTGTGACGAACTTATTGCTTTACATCTCTTTTACAGTAATGACAGCATCTGCTCAATAACTTAAATGTCAAATGTAAACGAGCTGTCATAAAACATACACTCTATCTATCTCATATTGACAGGGCGTGGAGGTTCTAGAGGAGTGCCAGAGGACAGTAGAGATTGATCCTGAGCTTACAACTGGAGAAGAGGCTGGGCACCACCATGGTCACCATCGCCATGGTCACCATCCCCACGGCCACCATCACCATGGCCACCATCACCACGGCCACCACCACGGTGGTGGTCAAGATGTTGGTCACCATCATCAGCATGGGGCACAAGGACTTGGCCAAGACCAGTTAGATGCTGGGCAGCAGCCCATGAACCAGCAGCACATGCATATGGGCCAGCAGGTACCTTGAAGGGTTGGGAAGGGTAGCTGAAGGTCAAAGTTCATCTGACAGCAGAGGGCGGGCTCTGCCAATGAGGCCCTGCCGGGCAGCTGATGCTGACACTGACGCAGGCTGTTTGGCCAGGAGGCGAGTGAGCAGCCCGTCGGTCTCTGACACTGTGACGAGGCGTTGCCCGCCTCCTGACAGTGACACGGACCGACAGGCGATCTGGCCAATCGGGTGGAAGAAGCCTGACAGTGCCGCTCGCCTCCCGCTGACTGACAGCAGCCCCAGCCAGCCCAGTGAGCCTGACCTCCAGGTGTCCAGAGCTGAGGGTGACAGCAGCCCCAGCCAGCCCAGTGAGCCTGACCTCCAGGTGTCCAGAGCTGAGGGTGACAGCAGCCCCAGCCAGCCCAGTGAACCTGACCTCCAGGTGTCCAGAGCTGAGGGTGACAGCAGCCCCAGCCAGCCCAGTGAGTCTGACCTCCAGGTGTCCAGAGCTGAGGGTGACAGCAGCTGTAAGCAGTTTCTCGTCCTCTGCCCTCTGGAAGACCTTACACGGTCTCACTCTGACACCGGCTAGCAACAGCGAGGCCGAGCTCTCTTTGTGCCAACGAGTATTATCCCTGAGAGAGGCAGGGAAGACCCTAGAGATGACGAGGAGACATACAGAAGCTAAACAAGTTTAAATTCTACAATAAGGATACAGTGTAAAGAACAAATAACATTTGAATCTGGCACTTTTGACAATTTATGTGCAGGTAATAATATTATTATTATTTGACCCAAAAGCATGTAGTCCCCATTGGGATAGCATATTGGCAATATAACTTCTGTGTCAATAGGTTTTTCTCATCCTCTCTCAGGTGTGTTGATGGGTGATGATGTCGATAGCTCTCCCCCTCCATTAAGCTCTCTCCGTCCTTTATGAAGGCATGCACATAAACTATGCTCTAGTGGTGTACGTCTGATATCAGGCCGGTCAGAGAGGAGGAGGAGGTTCATAAACATGATAAACCCTTGAAAGATTTCAGAAAGCTAAGAACAGAAAAGTGAATAAGAAACTCCAAAAGTATGGTTACCGTACGATTGCGTGCCTGAGATATACTATATTTTAACTAACATTTAAATGATAAAACCTATATTTAGTTGTTTGTTGATTACAAGACTATCACATACTCAATCTGCTATTGCATACACAATTTAGCTAAGTGGGTTTTATTTTTATATAAATTGTGCTTTTATTAAAAAATGAACATTGAGTGTTTGGTTGAAGGCGTTCTGTGCCTAATGAAAGTTTCTAGGGGAAGACATGTGTCACCCAGAAGCCTGATGTTTGTACAGAAATAGAAATACAAATAAATAAGTAGTTTATACATATTTTCTCTTCTCTTTGTTGTGCATGTGTGTGTGTGTGTGTGTGTGTGTATATGTGTCTGTTTAAACCACTGATAATGAATAAATATCTTCATTGCTAATAGACGTCACTATTGGGTGCATCTGGATGCACAATGTAGTCTATTATGATGCTTTAGGTAATTATAATATTAATGGTCATTTTAGTAGTGATCCCATATAGAGTTGAATGCACGTGACTTAGAAAAAAGGGGACACATTTACATTATGCACATCAATCAAACTCAACTCGTGCACATTGTTAAATCACATGAGCCAAATACCATATTAAGGAACAAAACTCAATAACCTAATTTTGTTGCTGCGACATTGCTAGGCTGATATTTTGTCAGCAGGTGGCAATGAAGAGTCTTATAAAAAGCCTCTGAGTGCTGCATAACACAGTACACATTTAAACCTCTCCCATACCGTACCCAGTCTCCTTAATTCACTTGAATAACTACTTTTTTTCTTGTCATTCTCTTGTGGACTTGAACCCATCCTGCAAGTACAATATTTAGATTCCATGGTAAACTTCAGAAGTGATATATATGTTCATGATGCATTAGTGGTCTTGCCACTGAGCATGTTTGACCAAGAATGGCTTTAAATGCTTGTCTGATTTACATGTAAAGCTGCATGAAAGATGAGCATTAATGTGTAATCTTCAGTTCCACATACAGTATATTTATTTGTGTTAAATCTAAAGAAAATTATACATTTTTTATTTTTATTTACAGTATTATTCTCTATATTTGCACGTTTTAAAAATCACAGAAGAAACACAAATAAACAATAAATATCAGTAAAAAATATAATAAAATACATGTACAATATAGAAAAATATAATTTAGGCCTAATAAATAAATATTGTTTGAAATGATTCTTAGGACAGATGTGCAATGTGCACTGGTGTGCAGGTCAAATGTTGGCATCAGGATGACTGATTTACAGTAAAAGCAATAAAAGCAATATGCATTTAAATTAATTATTATTAAATTAAATTTAAATCAATTTAAATTCAATCCTCAATTTGCCAGAAGTCATGAAGTTGGGAAGATTATATACATTTTTGCTTTTCAACTGTTATTTTTCTAATATTTGCATGCTATCCAAGCCTTTTTACTTAGTTCACTGCAAAAAATGCCCTATCAAATATAAGTGCAAATATATTAGTTATGAGCTTTCTTATGCTTAAAACAAGCAATTTTTACTGCCAGTGCAGTAAGTGAAATTCACTTAATAAGATTTCTTATATTAATTGCAGATTTACTTAATTTAAGTCACAAGATAAGCCATTTATATTAGAAACAATTCCAAGTAGATTTTAAAATCGAAAAACAAGATTATCTCACTAAGTTAGATGTTTGTTTTTGCAGTGTTGTAGCACTACTGTATATTGTTTTGTTTTGTTTCTTATCATGACATTTTAAAATAATAATAATAATACTAATACTAATAATAATATAAACATAACTCTTAGGCCGTGGCTGACAAATGACTAAACCAAGGAGAAATCTATGTAAGTAATCTGCAGGGCCTTTGCAATAGTATCAACCCACCTGCAATATCTTCACCTCAGTAACATGTCTCCATAGTGCCTCTCAGACTGTCTCTGAAAAGGTCAACAAGCAACTGGATGTAATAAACGAGACATAGGTGGACTGCAGTGTGGGCGTAATTGGCCCGAAGATACAATACGGGGGAGCAGTGACTTATGGGTAATTACCTGCAATGTCCTGAGACGAAGAACTGTGAGTGGTTGCCTATCTGATCGAATCACCCCCACACAGAGCAGCGCAGTACACAGCTTCTGTCTTAATTGTCCAATACGCTTTCCCCCCAATGCACTGCTGTTTGTGCAGTGCTTTCATCTCCACTTAGGCCAACAGGCTGAGGGAGGAGTTGAATGAATCACACCCCAGTGAACTTAGACACACACACACACACACACACACACACACACATCTTATGAATCAACTGGTTATATTCAAAATGTATTCCATTAGATAAATAATTGCGCATTAGCCATAATATGACCACACGATATTGGTTCAAACAACATGTAGGAATATGTTAAACAGGATGACTGGTCTGTTTAAATCCACACACAGAAAAGTATATTTAGGTCAAATAAAAAATTGCTATGCATAGGTGATTAAGATATATCATTTTTATTCTGTATCTTTTGCGATTGACCACACCAACAACACAAGAAGCTCGATTGACAGAAGAACAACACCAAACCATCAAAGATCAGATCTTGACCTCGAGTACCGCAGCTACTTAGCTATCAACCCTTCTTGGTTGTATTCCTGTCATTGGTTCCAATATTAATACATGATCAGATTGTGTGACGTGAACTGGACTGTTGTTGTTTTAGTGTTGCCTATATGGCTATTTTGATCATTTACATATTTTCATTTTAGGGCTGGGGGAAACATTGACATAAGGATCAAGGTTTACAGTTGTGGAGCAACCAGGTTGTAACAGCTGGACTCAAGGCAAGATGAAATGATTAAAATACTTTATGTCTGAGCATATATTATGATGAAAACGTGTTAGAACAAACACATATTCAGCATTCAGTAATTGTCCCAGGCTCAATAACAACAAATGCATGAATAGCCAAATAAACCCTAAACAGTTATGGGCCCAACAATTGCTAACTATTAGCCCTGTCAAACATTTTCATTAATTACAATATTATTAAGTCACATTTAGGGAAAAAGTACTCTCTCACTCATCCTGTTATTTCTGAACTTGTATTTATATTCATAGTAGAAATATCTTCTCTATCAAGTATTACACATTCTAAAGTAAATCCATTACTCCATTACAGTACATCTCTATCAATCTGGTAGTGTATATCATATACTGTAGAAACAACTTCTAGAAAGGCAGCTTGAAGCTTATTGATGCTGACATGTCTTTTTTCCAATTATCATGCTGAATAAAAACATCTACAATAGCTAATTCACAGCGACTTCATCTGAGATATAAAATGTGATTACTAGTTACCGTATACATCATTTAAACATGTACAAAAAGTGCTTGATTGAAAGAGTCTGTAACATATTATAAGCCTGTAATATAGCAGATGCAATCTTTTCACATCAATGATATTACTGTGAATTTGGATAATGGTTTACAGACACAATGTAGTAAACAACAGCATAGTAATCCCGAAGAGATCCTCATCCCCCCATCCTATCCTTTAAAGGGGGAACTCCTCAATCCGTGTCCGGATATGGCCTTGTACTAGTTCAAACCAGCACTATACAAACAAAACCCAAAAAGAAAAAAAATGTTTTGAATAACTGACTAGCCCTTGTAGTTACTCCATCTGAGCTCCGGCTTATATGCTTATCTTATCCTCCCCTGTAGTCACACAGCCTTTCATGCACAGCTGTGTTTCAACATAAATGGTGAGGTGCAGCTCATACCTGGGTCTCAGGGAGTGCTGTAACACAATCGAGCGGTGTACCTTCAACCGATTGAATGTATCCTAACAGGTCACAAGTGCACTCTAGTTTGCACACAGGTAGTTTTCTTCCTCCATAATACTGTACTGACCGAAAGAGCTCTTCCTTCATATTTTTGTAGGCTATAATTTCAGTTTGATGTATCCCACAATGCCAATCTACAACTGCATACTTCACAATGTCACTTTTCATTCTTGGCTGATTGGGATTATTGAAGCTGTTATGAAGTCTGGTGAAAATTGTATTGCTGTTTTTCCACCATTACCTTACCAAAACATATCTTCCAATTTCACCCTGGTCAAATACAATACAGTTACATTTGTGGATAATACAATGAGTGCCTCCCTTCTCCATCTATTTTAACAACCACAGAAAAAATATATTAATATATTTCATGTAAAAGCATTGACCTGCTGGTATCATCAGTTCAAGGCAGCAGCAACAAACACTGAGTTGTGAGACAGACACACAGGCAGACAGACAGACAAACAGACAGACAGACAGATCACTATAAAGACGATAAGACAGTTGCAGACAGGCAGAATGGCACATATTAATCTTGGCATATTCAACTGAAAGCATGTAATTTTAAGGCTCTTGGTATTTTTCTATTTTAACCAATGCCTGATTTAGCTTTAAAAACAGCATTATGTAAAGCCTTTACACTTTTAACCCTGCGTACTGTATTTTAGTTACACCGTGTGTGCTTATTAGATGGGTGATTAGACATATTAATTTCTGACTCATTAATTGTGATTTGACACACACTGACACAACAGCAACATGTTTGTTATGCAATAATATACTTTCACTAAAAATATATTATCTCTCTGATTTGTTCATTACCATGTCAAACAATAAACATTTGCATGACAGTTACATCATTTAGCTAGCTTCTGAATACAAATATAGGCTGGCTAGTTTGTTTCTACAGGAAAACCTACATTTTCAAATACATTTCAACAAAATCTGCTCACCAGGGAGGTCCTAAAATGAAAGTGACAACCCAAAAATGTCTCGCACTGTGTATATAGGCTACAGTAACAACCCCCAAAACATGAAAACCACCACGATTTGCTAATGCAAACTGACTTGCTTTGTTTGAAAACAGTTTGACAATTGTGCGGGTAGTGTTGGGGGGATTTCATGGAGGGCAGGGGGAGAACGCTGTGTGGGAGCAGATGCTCTGGGGCACCACAGTCACACACTGAGTTTTCAGGTGAAGGGTTGCTCAAGTCCTCGTGTTTGAAACCAAAAAGCGTTGTTTCTCTAATAATAGAGATAATAATAATCTACAATTTCCCCTTTAAATATGGTTGCTAAACTAAACAAAATAATTCTTCAATAATGTTAATGTATTACGTCTATTGTGACTCTCCTCACATGTTGTGACTATGTCTGTAGTATTTTGGCTTCCATTTAAAGGCCATATGTGATTGTGATAGTATGACCTCGAAACACAGTGTGTGTGGTTGTGCATGTGTGTATGAATTAGCCTGTACATAGGTAAATACACATAGGATAAGTCAGTAAAACACAACCACAGGCAAATCAAACTTGTGGCGTGCAGAAAACAAAAAAGCAAAATGGATACATATCTGGATAACTACAGCATTTCATATTTCATATTCTAGTACCTGCAATAAAAATGCAAGTTCATACTCTATAAACTGCTGATTAAGGATGCAATCTTGTAATGTAAGCATTAAGCTCATAGCATAATATAAAGGCAAAACTTCATTTCTGTGTGCTTTTATAATTAATAGCTAATTTAATATCTGTTTTACATTAGCTTTACATGAGCTGACCAGAGAAAATGTATGTAGCTATATCAAATTAGCCTTTGAGACACTACATTAGTCCCTACATACTGCAGAGGTGTTCAATGTCACCTAAAGTAGCTGTATATTACTGATAATACATTTCATTTGACATCAACAACAAAATCTAAACAAAACAATACAAAATAACAAAAGTAAGTAGAAAAACTGTGAGATGAAACTAGGTAATTAATGACCTTTATATAAAAATATTAATTTTTTTCAGGTACCTTTCATATGACTTGGTAAGATAACAAATATAAGAGAGGATAGAAAATTAATTGAGAATTACAAGTGACAATACTGACGTGTCACTTCCTGCTACTCCATTAGAGCAGCTCATCTGAGTGATATAGCTAATATAAAGAACAAACCTTTCACTGAAATCACTTTTCTGATTAAAACCTCCAACAAGAAGGAACAACGTCTCTGTTGCCATCATAATGTGACATTTTCACTAGAAATAGACAAGTACATAATATATTGTCTTAGCAGAGATAAAATTGTGTGGCATCCATTTCAGTGAATACAATCAGGATCTGAGCTTATCTTCTGTATGTGTGTGGTGTACGGGTGTTTGTGCAAACCACCATTTTTGACTGTATTTTCTTGCCCAGCTCGGGTTCAAATCAAACGCTGAAGGCCCATGTGAGATTCCATCCCTGTTCAATGTTGTCACTACGTAAACACAACCCTTTCCCTCTCAAATTCCCTCCAAATCACAAAGCCAACACTTCCTGTCAAGCACTCGAAACCGCTAGATTCTGAGTCAACAATAAATCTCCCCAGGCCTTTTAAAGCTTCTCTTCCACCCACCCCTGAAGGAGCCCATCCATCCAGTCATTTGGTGTCCAGCAGGAATCAGGTCAGAAAGAGGGAACATCCTGTTGTGTGCACACTGCGGTGTGTGTGTGTTCGTGTGTGTGTGTGTGTGTGTGTGTGTGTGTGTGTGTGTGTGTGTGTGTGTGTGTTCAGGGAGAGAGGTTGCTCAATATGTCTGGGGTGACGTACCCCATGGGCATTACGGACATGGCTTTGAAGGGGTGCTGAGGCATGCAGGACTGGGGGGATTCCGGAGTGGGTGGGTTGAGCAACAGGCTGCGCTGGCAGCCAACCTCTTGTACCACTGTGTAGTCCGACACGGGAGGAAGGATCGGGAAGGATGGATCGGGAAGGATGTACGGGACCTGGTACTCTACGGGTAGGGCCCCCCGAGGGGGAGGGAGGGCGTCCGCCAGCGGTGTGCTCTCAGCGGGCTCAGAGGGGAAGGCGTGGTACCCCTCGCGCGGAACACCGAAGACGCTCAGCTGGAACTGCTGCTGCGCTTTCGGTGACCACCTGTCGCCTCCGCTCTCCCTCCCCTTCTTCTGCGACTCCTCCTCGCCCGCTGCCACCACGGCACTCTCCTGGGCCCGGAGCTGCTGGCCGGGGGAGAGCACCACACCTCCGGAAGGCCTGACGTCGCTCACCTGTGCGTAGAAGTCCGTGTTCGCCCACGTCTGGGGCCTCTCCTCTGGCGTCGGCAATGGACGTTCTATTGAGGCCGCCGGGGAACCATCGCCGCCGCCGCCAAGGTGGACGGGCAGCAGAGCCGCTATCAGGCTTGTGGTCTCCTGGTCAGGAAGATCTGAGTCGTCTTCAGGAGATCTAAGATGGAGGATGTACGGAGATACAAATACAGGGACACTCAGAGATTGACTGGAGTGACATGGTGAAGGAGAATGTAAAGGCAAAGGCATAGTAATAATAATAATAATAACCAATTGAACTGTAAACTTGTATACCCATTTTCTAAATATTCAAAACCGTTGTAAAGCAAACAGGATAAGAAGAAGGAATTAAACAGCTCTTTATTGTTATTTCTAATCTCATTTTATTGCCTAGGTGGTTTGGTTTCTGGTTATTTTGTCTGCCATTATGTTATGCTAGGGCTACATAGTGCAGCTTGCCAATAAACCCATATTGTGTGCATGAGGGTGGTCCAAAGCTGCAGTATAAACCACATTATTTGGTGGTCAGGGCATTTCATTTCATAGTTTGAAAGGCACTGCAATGAATGATGAGGCCTATCCCCCCGATCAGCTGGGTGTGTGCAGTGCACACGCATGTCATGTGTTGCAGCTGTTAGCGAGAGACAACAACATCGTGCTCTTTGGAGCATAGGCCCGTGGTCAAATGAAGCTCTAACAATCAATAATGTATTGTATGATAGCTACTATAATGGGATATGGGTTATATAACAGTTATGTTACACTTATGTTCATGTTGTGTACTGTCCAAATTGTACGTAACACTTATGTTACATTAATGTCCATGTTATGTTCTGTATACTGTCCAGATTGTATGGAACAGTTATGTACAGTGATGTCCATATTGTTGGACAGCTTGTATTTTAGTTTGTTGCTTTGTTTTATTTGTTATGCTTTGGCAACATTTGTCTTTGAATTTTCATGCCAATAAAGCAAATTGAATTGAATTGAAAATTGAATTAATCCCCAATAACTCAATAACTCAACACACCCAAGGAGGTCGCCAGGGTAATCTTTTAAAGCTCCCATTTGCAAGGTCCCTCCATGGTAAGACAAACTGCTCATCGTGGTAGACAATCCCTGTGGTACCTGAGAACCAGGAGCCTCTGGGTGTCTGAGCTCCGGCTGTCCTCCTTCTCGCCCGTATATGCCTCCTCCTCCTCGTTGTTCACCTCCACAAACTCCACCCAGGGCTCGTCCTTGTAAAAATCTGTGGTGTAGGAGGGGAGGCCGCCCATGCCGCCACCGCTCAAGATGAAATTGAGGTCCTCCAGCTTCCCTTTCTGCATGGGAGATGAGGCATTGCTGTAGATTTGGCGTGCGAGCGAGTGGGAAAACATGAAAAGGAACATCTCTAAAACATTCTAAGCGCGTCAGCTCCGACTGCCAATTTAGAAACACATACAGTAAACATATCGATCCTCTCCCTAACCTTGTCAGTTTTTACCATGCAGCCATGCCTGTCTGTATCACGCTAGCATAAGCATTTTATTTACTGGGCTCCAGGTACAGAGGGTCATGTTCAACATCCAACACCAACAGGTGAAAGCATATCCTCATCACACTGGTAATACAAAGACCTCTTCCCCACATATTACACCTGAGTGGCACTCATATCACTGTTTACCTCAAACAAAGCAAACTGCAGAGTATGCTTTATTCAGATATACGCTGGATGTGATTACATCGTAATGGGATGGACAATGTGGAATATTATTTCTATTTTCATAAGTACTACACGCTTCGATTCTCCCAAACACACGCTCACACACATTTTGAGCAGAGAAATACATGCACTGGCACTAACTAGTAATTGAATATGTGTATGTATGTGAATGTGAATGTATGTACAATGTTTGTCTGTGTGTGTGTGTGCGTGTGTGCGTGTGTGTGTGTGTGTGGGGTGTGCGTGCGTGCGCACGTGTGCTTCTGTGTGTTCTATTAACAAATAGAAAATGTAGACCAGACTCACCTTGAGGAGCTCTGGATCTATGCCTTTAATTTTAGGAACAGGAATCAACGGCAACAAAATCACGTGTAATCTACAATGAAGGAGAAAAGAAAACCATAGATTATGGGTTTACTAACTGTGTGTGTGTGTGTGCGTGTGTGTGTGTGCGTGTGTGTGTGTGTGTGCATGCGTATGTAAGCTCACCTGTGTTGCTTAGAGAAGAGAATTAGAACAATTATAATGATCACAGCCACAATCCCGATGATGAGGACCATCGAAACAGGAAATGTGGTTTCTACAAGAGATGAGGAAATACTCATCCTCATCATCAACAAACTTTATACCACAAGCATTACCAAAAATAACCATTGTCAGAGGAATCATTCTACTCATACAGCAGAGGGATAGCTTGGGCCAGTGTGCAGCCTAAAAAAACCCTTTGTTCAATTAACTTTAAGTATCCTTGAGATGCCTCACTCCTGTAGACTATGTATGTCTACTACTGGATAGAAGAGGCTGCTATACACGACTACATTTTACTGGTGCACACTAATGCACAAGGTTTGCAAACACTACATCTTAATCCTCTACCCAGATTACTTGCATCACACCCTGGCATCACACCTTTGACGGGAATCTCTGTCACTTGGACGAAAATGGATTGACTAAAATCCCCAAACTTGGTGAAGGCCTTCATCTTGCATCGGATGTGCACCTCATATTGCTCCTCCACATGCAGTGCATAGATGGTCTGCTGAGTGCTTCCCTGCAGCTCCATCTGTGAGAGAGGGTGGGAGAGGGAGGGAGAGAGACAGGGAGATAGAGAGAGAGAGAGAGAGAGAGAGGGATAATTCTCATGCAGTTCATTATCCAGCAGGTGGCATTCATCATCATGCTTACACGGGTCATTTACAACCATGTTCTGATTGTTGTGACACGAGGAGATAGAAACACGGCCCCATTGTCTTGTTGCTATGAGCACTGGAACAACAAACATGTGGTGTTCACTAAAGAGGAGCAGCTGTGCGCCTCCGTAGGACACCAAGAGGGGCCGGTGTACTTTCAGTAGGGCATACATTGGCCCCTTTAATAGGTGCGGTGCGTTGGCCTCTTCACGAGCACATTATAACAAACTGAATATTGTGTCCAGGCCCCGTGAATCGCTGCAACACACACTTTTTCAATCCGGCCATTCATGAACCCGGGCTACAATGAGTGCTTTATAGCTCCTGTGTGTCAAACTGGCTGTTCGGGCTGCAGTGAATGTGAGCAGGCAAATGCGAGGGGATATTTGTGTCTCCGTGCGGGCCTCTGACCTTAAACCCCAAACTGGCGCTCCCCCTCTGCCCTTTGTGCGACCAATCTTAGCAAAGCTACCGTGACTGCTGGGTGACAGATTGGAGGTATGCAAAAGAGTGGCAAGCAAGCACAGAGCTCTGCGTGTTGCGTAACTGTGCACGGGGCTGTTTGCATGTGTTTGCTTGCATGTGGGACACTGGGCGAATGAGTCCCGGATTGAATGAATGCAAGTTTGTGCAAAATAGACCAGAGAAAGAGAGAGAGAGTGAGAGAGAGAGAGTGAGAGAGAGAGAGATAGAGAGAGAAAAATAGTGAGCGGCGGAGCGAGAGGGAGAGAGCAAGAGGGCGAGAGAGAGAGAGAGAGAGAAAGACTTACTGCCTTCCATTTGGTGCCATTTCGCTCCCTGTACTGGACCTCATACTCCAGACGCATCCAGCCTGCCTTGACGTCCGCGGAGGGCGGCGGCTCCCAGTGCACAATGGCATCATAGTGCAGGCCCGACGGACTCACGCTCAACAGGGTCCAGTTCAGAGCCACTGGGGGATCGGGACGCACTGCCAGTAAACAAACAGGACAAGAGTTCACAGAGTCATCACAGTTAGGAGAGCGTCAGAGCTAGAATCGCCCTCCCTCTGCCCACAGTTAATCAAGCGTGCTGGGGATTGCGTATCCCTGTGCATGGTGAGGGGTTGTCCAGACCATCACCCACCAGTGTGTCCATATTTATCTATCTATCTGATGATTCTTTCCTTCTGAATGCTTCAACATTTGGCATTAGATTATCTGTCTTCTCCACTGTGTACTGTGGGGCATTGCATTGGTCTTTTATCCACTAGTTATGCTGGATCACACCAGAAAAATAACTTGTGTGTGTCTCTGAGACTCAGGTTGAACCAAGGATAAGTAAAATATAAAGAAAAGCAAACAGAACAATATTCATCAATATCAACCCTATTGAAATATAGGCCATATATATTTTACTATCTATTTTATATTGAGCCGACTCTTTGAGTGCACCTGAATCTATCTATTTTCCATTATTTTCATTTCACCTTTATCACACTGTTATCATAGAGACAGGCTGATGGGACATTTAGGGAGCTTTTGGGAACAAAGATTCATAGTCGGAAGATATGTCAACAAACAAGCATTGATTCGTTTTCCTCTAATTGTTACGCACTATTTGCGCAGGCTCTCATAGTGTAAACCAGATACCGTTAAATCACCAACAATGGACATTGAACTTGGACTTTTAACATGAAAACATCTTGTCACTTGGGCTGTAGTTGGGCCGATAAGCATGTGACATTTGCTGTGTAGAAAAAGGGATGATATCCCTGCAGGCCTATATCATCCCTTTAACCAAAAGACATTCCATTTCAATCTGTGTCCTTAAAATAAATTGTGTCCAACAAATATGTGAGATAATAGTTCTAAGCCACTGGACTACTGAAAATCATTTTTTTTTATAAAGGGGCCCTTAGAAATATTTGACTTGGTATGAATACAAATGAATATGTACTACATTCAATAAGTTTTAAACAAGGCACACTCAAATTATGGAGAGTGAAATTCTTTATTACAGGTTAGATACGTATTAAGTAATCATATTGAAAACTTTGGCCCTGCAGCATATATGCCACCAGATGGCAGTATAAACTCCAAGAAAGGCTTATTTCAGGGGGAAAAGCTTAATTAACACAATTCCCATAGCATATGAATATATGGCACAGGAAAAATAAACTGAAGCAATGTTACCTACCAATGTGCTCCACTGTAAAACAGTCGTCTTCCTCATTGAAGTAGGTGACGTTGTCTTGTGTGCGCAGCTGCATGCAATAGGGAGTCCAGATGGAGGTGTGGTCTGAGTCAAAGAAGCATTCCTGCTTTGAATGGATGTATTTTGGACATTCTTTCCATTCACCAGGGACGGTTTGTTCATTAGGGCGATTGGGCGACGGTCTGCCAAAGGGAGAAAGAGAGAGGAGGGAATTTCAAACTTTATCAGTGTACGCTATGGTAGCTGACTGTCCTGCCTCTAAATATCTTTATCAAATCAGTGTCCAATGTTCGGTGGTGTACGTATAGCCAGGCTCCAGCCCCTTTTTGGGCGATTTTCATAGACGTTCCGCGTTAACATCTTTTTTCACAAATGCAGGCTCTTTAATGCATTCTCTATGGCTTCCACGAGTGCTTGCACTAACGTGTTTGCGTAATACAAAATGTTCTTAGGTATCGTCACGTCAGTGACGTGCCTTGTCTACGCAACATGACTTAGAATGATTTGTCGCTGAACATTATGGATTGTGTCTCATCCGTTCTGTCTGCATGACTTGTGAAATAAGTAATATCATACTAATAATATTAATTGGTAGGATCGTCTAGTATGTATGCTATTGTGCTTTTCCATAACCATTTTTAACTATATCTAAACAGAAGCCAAACGTCAATGTTTTGCATTCACTTGAACCAAGGTGGCCGTAGAGATTATAGGTGTGTCGTGCCCAAAAGTGACTTGCTGATAAAAAATGATCACGGTATGTAAAAGTGCATTTTATAGTTATATTCCCACATTTTTAGCTGGTAAAAATGAATGGATTAATTATAATCTAGGGCACAAAACAGTTGAAATACTATAAATTAAGGATATTTAAAAAATATTAATATTTTTGTATCGAGACGGCCGATATAAACCATTATGTTAGTTAGACTCAGTATCATATATTTTCGAAATATCTATGCTAAACAAGGTTAACTTGATAATACAGTAGATCAGCTTTGTAGAAATGTCAGTATGTTAAGTATGTTTTTGCGAAACAGTGGAGGGTGATATAAATGAATATGTTTTCCACATAAAGCATTAAATTAAATGTTCAAATAAAGGAAAGGAGAAAATGCTGGACATTCCCTTTAAATCCCGAAGGGACAGAGTTCACGATTAACAAAGATTCAATGGGCCTCATACGTACGTTAGCAAGCGCAACGTAAAAGTGAGCGCAGCCAAACGACAAATAACACACGCTGTGCATTTTACATTGGATGTACTAAAACTTGCGACTGATCACGTAATCGGCGCATGGCACCGCCCTCTAAATTTGGCCAGTAGTCAGTCTGGTCCATGCTCCAGCATGTGGAACAGCAGACTCATCGACTTAACGATCATGAAGTAGAGCTATTTATAAATAGCCTACTTGTCTATATGTATCGTCAAACCTAAAGATAAGAGTAACAGCATAATTCCACCCCAAAATAATAGTTTGGGTGATACAATTTGAATTAAAGAAGTGAAATAAACATTTGTTTTAACACCACACAAGCAATCAAAGCACGTCTCTCCATGGCCTGTGTATTCATCTTGCTGAGATTCATCCTGCCGTTGCATGCTTCCCCTGTTCAAATGAATGCGCTCACTGGGATAACACCTGCTTTTCAAAACCGACTTGCGCTTTGCATCGTAGTTTTCATAAATTCAACGCAATATCAATCTCTCCTAGCGCGTCTCCTCCCATATTTCTGCACGACACTCACAATCTCCCCTCGACCCTCCCATGAATGCATATGCATAAATAGGAAAGAGCAACTTGCGATCCTGTGTTCCTTCAGCAGGAAGAATTGTGTGTTAGCCATGCGCGTGCTGTTTAAACATACAATGCCATGTTTATACCTGCAAAGTACGACGTAATTACACCTGAAAACCTAAAACCTTAGAACATGAGGTCCAATTCTGAAAATGTAATTTATGGGTGAGGTAACCAAAAAGCATTCAACTTATTTAAAACTAATTGATACATTCTTTCTAATGGTAACATGTTTACATTGGTGCACACATTTCCACCATGCATCTAAACAACTGTGAGAGAGGGAATATACTCACTCTTTCTTCAGATAGAAAACTCGAAGGGCTCCTGGGTGCGAAAGGTTGTGGTAGCTGCCGACATTCCACCAGCAACTAAATGTTTCCTGTTCCCTGGAGACACATTTGGTGAAATGAGGTTCAGCAGGATCTGAGAGACAAAGACGAACGGGACAAAATATCAAAAAGAGTCTGCATTATGCAATTACATACATGTAAAGTCAAAGCAAAGCCTTCATGTTCACAGTTTGTATGCCAATGTTATTATAATTGAAAACATTCAGTGAAACATATGCATTGAGAATAGCCCACAGTCCTCTGCAAAATAAGTTTATTGCACCTTAAGTAACACATTCTTTACCATACTGTACAAAGGCTGTTAAAGGATTGTAGCGGGTGATTCACACTGAGTTGTTTTTAAGTTCAGTCAATTTATAGGACAGAATCCAGTTTCTCCTCTATCCACAGACGCTGACTCAGCCCTATCCTCCAACTGATCTCCCAGCCCCTTTCCCCCCAGCCCACCCCAGGCCAGTTCCTATTCCAGAGGGTTCTGGGGTTTGGTGCAACCATAAATTCACAGCTGAAGGTAACATTGATTCTGCACTGCTCCCACACAAATACACACGCACACACACACACACACACACACACACACACACACACACACACACACACACACACTCTCTCTCAGCTGTAGTATCAATCACACACACTCACTTTCACACACACACACACACACACACACACACATGCACGCACGCACGCAAAAAGCTAGTATTTAGCAGATGCAATCCAGTAAACCACATACAGTATATGGTATACAAGAAATATATACATATTTAAATCAGCACTGCACACACTCCTAAGTTGTACATACCATAGGCGTACGTTTGTGTCGGGACAAAAAGGACCTACACAAGGGGATTAAGGGACCATTAAGTTGCCCCTCTGTAAGTGAAATGCCATTTTCTTATGACATACCAATAAACCTCCCTGTGACCCAAATGGATAAGCCAGTCAAGACAGTATATGAATGAAAAAAAGAAAACTGTCTTACTGTAACAACCCCTTGGTCTCGCCGGTGTGGTACGGGCAGGGAAGGACTGTCCGCATTCCCAGCGCCTCACACCCACACGTGCGATCAGCCCGATTGCTTTCAGCCGTGTGGATGTGAGGGCATATAGGCTGGTGACTGCTGGGAAGGGGTGTGGGTTATTGTTTCACGTTCCTGTTCGGTTTATGCTAGATGTGTTTCGTGACTGTATACGCCTTTTGTTTAAGTTTTGTTTTTGAGTTTGTATTCGCTGTTTGAGTTCTCTTAAGTTCAATTAAAGGACAAGCCGTGGGGCTCGTTGCTATTCCGGCATCTGTGTTGTTTTTCGTTCATTTGCACTCGCCTCACCATCCCAGCGTTACAGGATAACCCACCTCCATGAGTGCAATGGACTCGAATTATGCGGCCGAGACCGAGCGGCTCTCCCGGAGGGTGGCGGAGATCCGAGACATATTGGCTGCGGCTTGCGTGGCCTCCCGATCATTCCAATGCCGGCCACGCCGGGAAGCAGCGCTTCTTCTTTCAGTTCCCCAGCAAGGGCTGATTCGGCGCTTTCGCTGTCGGGGCTCGGATCGGGGAGCGGCGCACGTGTGTCCCCGCCCCCTCGTTTTCACGGCACTCCTGGCTCCCTTGGACCATTTCTCCGGCAGGCGGAGAGGTACTACATTGCTGAACGGCTCGAGGTAGACCAGTGGGCGCGGAACACGTGCTGTTTTTCTCCGGCCGGGTTCTCTAGTGGGCCGGAGCGACTTTTTACCACCAGGGGGTGCAGCTTCCCGACTACCCGGAGCTCGTTGAGCTGCTCTGGGCCGTGTTTGGGCATGGTGAGTCTCGCATGGTTACAGGCGAGCTTGCCTACCGGACCATGGGTGCTCACTGGCCCTGGTTGGTTGGGGGCTGCGCCTGGGGTCCGCTGGAGCCGCCCCGCGTTGGGAGTTCGCTCCACGCCAGGGGTCCGCTGGACCTGCCCCACGTCAAGGAGCCGCACCGCATCAGGGAGTCGCCGATTGACGGGGATCAGCCAGAGCCGCCCCGCGTCAGGGAGTCGCCGCTCGCAGGGAATCAGGAAGCGCCGCCCCGCGTCAGGGAGTCGGCGCTCAACGAGGGTCCGCCAGAGCCGCCCCACGTCAGGGAGTCGCCGCTCACAGAGGGTCTGCCAAAGCCGCCCCGCGTCAGGGAGTTGCCGCTCGACGGGGATCCACCAGAGCCGCCCCGCGTCAGGGAGTCGCCACTTAACAGGGGCCCACCAGATCCCACCGCCGGGGGTCCACCGGAGCCGCCATGTGTCGGAGGTCCGCTCCGCGCCGGGGGTCCGCCGGAGCTGCCCCGCGTCGGAGGTCTGCTCTGCGCCGGGGGTCCGCCGGAGTCGCCCCGCATTGGAGGTTCGTGCCACTACGGGGGTCCGCCAGAACCACTCCGCCACTGGCTCTGGCCGCCTGCCCGAGCACCGCAGGGTCCCCATTTCCGCCGCTGGCTCTGGCCTCCTGCCAGGGCTCCGCAGGGGTCCCGCCCT
Organism: Forbesichthys papilliferus; assembly: GCA_025399855.1. Classification (NCBI taxonomy): domain Eukaryota; kingdom Metazoa; phylum Chordata; class Actinopteri; order Percopsiformes; family Amblyopsidae; genus Forbesichthys; species Forbesichthys papilliferus. The sequence continues at coordinate 9,522 of JAODOY010011356.1, read as the reverse complement.
GCCTGAGCGCCAGGGGGTCCCCGTCTCTGCCGCTGGCTCTGGCCGCCTGCCAAAGTCCCGCAGGTGTGCCACCTCCAGATCTGGCTCAGGTGCCAGGCCGTCGGAGGGACTCCGCTGTTGGCGCTGGTCGGTGTCCCAAGGGTGGAGGTCCTACACCAGCGAGAGGCGTCACCAGGAGGCGTGCCTTGAGGGGGGGGTACTGTAACAACCCCTTGGTCTCGCCGGTGGGGTACGGGCGGGGAAGGACTATCCGCATTCCCAGCGCCTCACACCCACACGTGCGATCAGCCCGATTGCTTTCAGCCGTGTGGATGTGAGGGCATATAGGCTGGTGACTGCTGGGAAGGGGTGTGGGTTATTGTTTCACGTTCCTGTTCGGTTTATGCTAGATGTGTTTCGTGACTGTATACGCCTTTTGTTTAAGTTTTGTTTTTGAGTTTGTATTCGCTGTTTGAGTTATTTTAAGTTCAATTAAAGGACAAGCTGTGGGGCTCGTTGCTATTCCGCCTACTGTGTTGTTTTTCGTTCATTTGCACTCGCCTCACCATCCCAGCGTTACACTAACTTTGACTCAACACGGAAAACCGCAACCGATGTGCAAATGCCTGACAGCTGGATGGCTCCTGCTTTCTGTGGGTGGTGGTGTATGGCCATCACTAGCTGGTGGAGTGAGTTATCTGGTTAATTCCGATAAACTAGACTGACCAGCTAACTAGTAACCCAACCGGCGTCGGAATGTCCACTTCTTGGACAAACAGACAGCTGTTTCGTAAAGCTAGACTTCTCCATACAGGATTATTAAGCTTTTATTTATTCTTGTTGTTTTTTTCTATGTATGGTTCAGGCTGCATTCAGCACAAATATGAGAGAGGGTAAAGAATAGAGAGAAACACCTGGCTCGGATAATAATCTCTTTCTCTGTTCTCCCTTCTCGCACACTCTTACAATGTGCTAAAGCTGTCCTGTATAATGTCTTGGACATTTCTAAAGAAGCACAGTAGAGCAATGTGCAAGTTGAAACTAGCTCTCAAACCAGTTTATGTACACAGTAGCTAAACTCATAACTGGAAAGTATGAATCCTGCCTGTATCCGTCGACTACCACAACATGCATAATGCATGTGCATCAAGGCTGTCACAGTTTCTTGAGACACAGTGGATTATGGGTAAAAGAAAATGTTGGTACACGTTACAATAAGACTACCCTTATAAATGGTTCATGAATGAACAATTTATTCATCTTTAATAAACTGTTAATAACACATTAGATTAAGGGGGACAATGGTGGCATGTTGCTTGCCAAATAGTGAGCCCACATTTGTATCTTTACTAATAAGGGTCAGATTAAATTGCTTACTTCTCCATTAGCTAACATCATTAGTATCTGTTCATTTAGTTGATTCCCCACATCCATATTGATGTATCTTACTTCTGAATCTCATATTTATGACCATTTACTGACATCTACAAACATTTACTGTAGGGATCCTTATTGTGTGAAACACATCACAGTTGATTGGCAAACTGGAGCCTTGTGTAAAGTGTAAAACACTTCATCATTTACTAATGAGTTATTCATATTTATAACTGGAAAAAGTAGCCTTATTGTAAAGTTTAAAACACATTACCATTTACTAATGAGTTAATAAAATGTATAACTGCCAAAGGGCAGCCTTGTTTTCCGTTAGATGTTTACCACTTGCACTCACAGTGTACCATACATTTGACATAAAACTCATCACAGAAATCAAATTACGTCACGGTCCAAAATGTTATGAATACTGGTAGATAGTGTGTTTTCTCTTGCTTACAGATAAATCAGATTGAATACCATCAGATATTTCATTTAGATCTCAGTTAGTACTGAAGCTCCGCCAAGCATGCTTTAGAATGGCGCCAGGAGAGAAAAATATGAATGGAGTTCTATGGGATGGACCAGTCCACACAGGGAAATGTGTTTTATAACTTATTTTAACAATTTACAAACATTTAAATTAAAGAATAACAAATCAAAGTATTTGTCAAACACATAATTTTATACAAAAACTATGTTTGTGATTTTTTTTTGGTATATTAGCTATTTTTTTTAACAAAAGTCATGTCATGTTGCGTCACTTTTCCTTGGCTCAAAAATGAATAAATATGTATTCAATTACATCAAACAAATTATTATACTGTAGTGTAAGTATTCTGCAAGTGTCTTATGTTCATGTTTGTCAGTAAAACATGTTTAAATATGTTTAATAAAGCGTTGGAAAGAGAGAAGCCTGGTGGAGAGAACCAACTGCTACAGTGTTGCATTGAAGAACGGAACACCGTGAGCTGGTCATGGTGTTCCGTACAGTGGTCGAAGCGGTACATTTTCTTTGATTAAACAAATATTATTGGTCCAAAACCATGTCAGTCAAAGATGAAAATGTTGCCAAGCCCTTTCTGGCAACAGTGATGCAAACACATTAACCCTAGCTTCATTGGTTCTCGTTGGAGCCTCGTTTAAAGTCGTTGCCGATTCTGTCCGGAACACAGTGAGTTTACGGTAATAACTAGGTGGGCTGTTTATATGCCTTACAGTAGGCTACATATGTGTGTCAAATGTTTGTTTTACAAATTTGGAAAGCAATGTTTAGGTCAAGCCTGATGTTTCCTTACACAAAAAATAATGATGTTCAGTTTTCCTCTCAGTGAGGAATAAAAATGCAGTACACTGCTCGGGGTAAACTCTCACTTAAAAGTATTGAGAGACCAAAACCTAACACATTTGTATATGCATATTTGTATATCCATATTTATATATGCCTATAGGCCTACATGACAGCAAGAGCTGAAATTTACTTTGATAGTAACTTGATTCTGCCAAATAGTGAGTCACCCCTTAAAACAGTAATACCTTGTTTATAACCATTTCATATTGATTTATAAACCTAATTAATATTTGTAAATTATTTATGAATAATATTTAAGGGTATAGGCTTTTTGTAAAGTGGTTCCAGTTTTTTTCATTTGTGCTTGGTCTCCATCAGGTTTGTGTTTATGCATGTGCATACCGGCATGTGTGTTTAAGTATATCTGTTTTTCTCTTCATCTATCCTAAGCTGTGTTTGCGTCCAATACTGAAAAACAGTCTTGGGGCTGATTTCCTGTCTTCTTCAGTCTGTACAGCGTAGCTAGGAAACCACTTGCGTTTGCTCGCCTAGACATCAGCTTTAGCCATTAGGCTTTTAAATCCACTGAACTGTCTTAAAAAAGGCACATCTCTTGCCTGTTTGCCAGATGGTGAACAGCATTTTAAGGCAGGAAGAAGGGAGCGATCAGTCTTTATCAGTTGCCTTATTGCTTAATGCTTCAGTAATTAAGGACGATACAGGGCTGACATTGTGAATTACCACCTTTTCCAGCTCATTTGCAGATGTGAGTTATAGTGCTTAGGTTAATAATACCAGAAATGGCAGTTAAAATGAGAGGGGGTGCAGTTTGACTGAGACTGACAGGAGCTCTATATGCATTGTTAACACTTAAATCATCTTAAAAAGGGATGACATATACAGTATAGAACATATACTGTATATAATGTTTACACCTTTAAAATGTATGTCCATGTGTTTTAGAGTAAACTATGTATATTGTTTTTGTTTGCCCTATAATAACCATCGCCACACACACACACACACAAACGGGGGAACACAAGAACGCATTGTCCACCGGTCCTCGCATGAAAACAGATTTCCAATTGGCTGTCAAAAGCACAAACACAATTACATGCATTACATGGTCAAAGCAGGCTTTTATTGAATGTCAGGGTGTGTGTGTGTGTGCTTGAAGGAGATAACAAGCCAGAAACATACAGAAAAATATATTGATAATTGTAGTATATTAAAGCATCAGTTGTCCTTTTTTTAAATTCAGACATTTAAATACGCATACTTAAATAATGTGGTTCAAAAACTATAAATCAATTAAATGTTTAATAGTACAACTTGCAGTGAGATGTTCTAATGTGTTTTATTGAAAACAAACTGCTTTTCAGGTTTTACATTTGCTAATGCCAGCCACCTGTGTGTTTTTGTCTAATTGATATATGCTATTATATTACAGTATATTGTTGCAGATTGTTCAAATAAAGCAAGTCATGCTTGTAAATATCCACGTTTTTGATTAGTTAAAATATCCTAAACATCAGACACGTAAAAAAAAAAAAAGAAAGACAAAAAATAAGAAGAAATAGATGAATACTGACTCATACCATTTCACCACTTTAACATACCAAATGACTCACTTTGTTCTGCATAACTACTGAGTGTTTATTTGCGCGCACGTGCGTGCACGTGTGTGTGTGTGTGTGTGTGTGTGTGTGTGTGTGTGTATGTTTTCTGCCAAGCAGTGGGAGGTGTTAGCAGAAGACATGGGCATTGTGCAAAGAGTTAAAGTGCTTGCTTATGCCAATGCCCCACTTACAAGGCCCACCACCCCAACACAAGTAAATAGATGCGGCGACACCTGTGTGCAACCAATACTGTCTTTCACAGCCTCTGTGATTAGGAAGGATAGCAGGGTTACAGAGAGGGAGGGGGGAGAGAGAGAGAGGAATATAGGTAAGGAGGGAGAGACGGAGTGAGAGAGAGGGAGAGAGGGACGGGGGAGAGAGAGAGGGAGGAATAATTTTGGACGATCTACACTGTTATTTCCTTTCATTTTGAAATTCTTTCCAATATTCAGTTCCAGAAAGAGAATATCAAGTTACAGTTTGATTTGGGATACAGAAAAGACAATCCCCCAGTTTGACGCTGAAGAGTAGAGGTAGAATGTAAAGTCATGGGGTTATGTGACATTCTTCAACCAGGGGGATGTGTGCTGTACATACACACACACACACACACACACACACACACACACACACGTGTATATAGAGAAAGAAAGAAATGGCGGGGGTGGGGGGCAAAAGCGAGACAGAAGTTAGAAGTGGGATGGAATACTGCAACAAGATACAAACCAGGGAATGTAAACAGGCGATATAAATAACCTGCCGACATGCACACACAGTTGGCCTTGTGAACGTACAGCCCTTGTAAAACCCCTGAGTACTAGGCCTTACCTAGTTAATACTACAGGGCCCAACCTCCCTGATGATGACGTAGCCACGGTTTCCTCCATATGTTCAGCCATGAAGACCCAAGCCAGTTTAGTCAAGTCTCAGCCATTTAATGTTTAGACGAAGCTAATGGTGCTAATCTCCTCTAATCACAGCCCACAGCATTGGCTTAGCAATGTCATGTTAAGTCTGAGTGAGAGTAAATATAGATGATTTGCATACCTACAGTATATTGATTGCAGCGAGCCGGGATTGCGTTAGATGGCCAGACAACACAGACAGCCAGACAGACAGCCAGACAGAGAGACAGATGCAATAATCTTCCTGTCTGCATACCTATATTGATTGTTGCAGTTAGCTAGGCAGTATAGCGCTGTCAGATGTTTTCACGTGGAGTTCAACCTCGAACCACGTGGCCCCACGGCGGGGTGCGATACCTCTTGATGAGCCCAGGCTTTGGTGTGGTGTTCTAATCGACACTCCCACTGGCTAAAATCAACACAGGTCCGTAGAACTTGCGTAACATGGGCCAATGTGTTCCTCCAGCCTCTTCACTTTACAGTCCAGTAATTTTCCCTGCTCCACCCTGTTGCTGTCTGCCTGCCAGTTATGGCCTGCTAGCACCCAGCCTTTCTCCATTAAACCGTCATACATCCTGCATGTCTATTTCAATCTCCATGTTTTCGATTTCCATCATTCTGTGTTCAGAATCATCCGAAACAAAGTACTTTTGCATATGCAAGGCATTTGATTTGGTTCATTTTGGGCAGTTCAATAAACAGACAGCTAGACGAACAAGGAATAACAGAAAAACAATATAAAGATAAATTATATTAAAATGGTATGATTCAAAGGGGCACAGCGTTTACCACGTGTCTAACTCTAACTTCAGACAACCAGACCAACGTCCAGCCAACGTGAACTGTACAAAGTAAAGACATTGGTTATCTTTAGAGGGAATGTAATTGCAGAGTGCATATATGGCCAGGACAGACCAGATCTCTGTGCGGTTACCCCTGGTAACCGCCCCTGTGGCCAGAGAACACGAATAAGCCTCTCTCAATCAGATCAATGAAGCTAATGAGAAAATCTTCAGGAGAAATGGACGTACATGGCAATGCTAGAGAAGATACAATAGTTACACAATAGTGTTACAGACTACAGACAGAAAAGGACACAACACAGATGTGACTAACCACTCGGGTAAACCTTTAAACATAGAGTAGTATGTCCAAACTCCTCCACTGTGCTTGTTAACACTGTTGCCTCTCCAGAAAGACACAGTTTATGTACAAGAAACAGCCGAAGACACAGACTCCTTGGAAAGCCCTATGTTATGTTTGATACTTGATGGGAGGAATAAGAATGTCAAACATAAACCCAAGCAGAGATAGCAAGTATATAGTTGTACCATAAGCCTGAGAAAAGTGTCATATGTGTGTTTTTACCCCATTTAGTCACAGAAGGTTGTCAGCATATTTGCCTGTGATTGACTAGAATGAAACAAATGTATCCAATTTTGTAGTTTAGTGTCCTGAACAATGTGTTATTGGCATATGATTCATGCAGTACTCACGTAGGATTATATGGCAGTAAACCATTAATATACATTTATTTACAGATCATGGTTTGTTTCAAGACCGTTTTCGATGGTGTATGTACTGTATTGCCATAGCTTGGTCCCGTTAAATGTGGATTCAGTGATTCTGGAGAAAGATTTTTGATATTTGAATTTGATCAAAACAAAAACACCTTCTCCCTTCCATGCCATAGGATGCTCCCTCAGATGCTCCGCCAGCCAAATTGACATGCATTGCCAAAGCTGGAGTAATGTTGTATGGTGGGATCTGCTAACCTGATATGCCCGATGGTTTTACACACAACCATCTGGGAAGCCTTCCATTGAAACAGTTTGAAAATGGCAGGCACTAAAAAAAAATACTTGGCAGGTGATTGGACAAACCTGTGAACCAGCGGAGGCAGTTGTTAAATCAACTCTTGCCGGCACACGGTGAAAACATATTTTCTATCAAGAAAAATCTTTGCTCTTCTAACAAATTCTAATAAAACGGTTAACATCTGTAGGAACTTCTGTTGTTTTCAAGTCGCCAACGCTGTCGTCACACCTAAGCCATATCTGTAGCTACCAGCACCACGCTGATTGGTCAAACGCACGGTTGACCAAACAGAAGCGTAAGTATTCCAGAGTATTAGTTTTAAATCGCTGACTACACCTTAACTCTTTGTATGTCACGTGCAGGAAAAATGCATTAGCAGGAAGATTATGCTACAATCGTCTATAGGTGCTATATACATAGAATACTGGTCACAGGTCTGGCTTGTACCGTCTGAATGGGTCTTTGTCTTGTGCTATCATAGCTGCTCTTTGAGTAGAGAGGATTAATGGTTATTGAACAACTCCTAATGTAAACCCTTCACACACTGGAGGGGTATATGTTGTGATAACGTGTTGCTCGGTTGTCTAAAAGTAATGTAAAGAGACACATAGGAAGGTAAAGGTCATCAAAATGGGCACGCTTTTTCAATGGCTTAAGTTAACTTTGTGAAGGTGATGGATAATGTCCAATTTGATGTACAATGATTAGGTTATATTCTATTCAACTCCATTCTATTCTATTTTACTCAAAATCCCTCTCTTTTTACCCTGAAGCCTGGCCAAGTTTCAAAAACTATTATCAAAAATGATCTTCTGTCAGCAGCTCGTCTTTCCAGCTCTCATTCTCCAAACGTCTACAGTAATGAATTTATTGAGGTCAAAATAATTATACAAAATGCAGAGATTCTGAGCGGGGTAATTGCATGAAACACTAAATTTAACTATCAAAGTCACATCGAGCCAATTGACCTGTAGACAACAGAATGTCCTACTTCATCTACCAGCAAACCTACGCCAGTTGTGGTCCGTTCCAGGGAGGTGCTGTAATATGAGCAGGATAATTGTCTGCCCTGTACTTTAAATAAACTCAAGTCCTGCTGGGCCAGCACTGGGCAGAATTGTAGTCTGCACGATTTCAATAGTTGAATGGGTTTGTGACAGCGGATAACAATATATTACATGGCTCCGTCTCTTTAAATTGTGATCTGTGTCATTCCGTCACAATCTGAAAATGATGTGGTGAAAGACAAAATGCTTAAACCGACATCACTCAATCACGTTCTACCTATAATGTGCGCCAAGTTACGGGAGACTTCTGGTGGTTGGTCCTATTACACACAAAACAAAATGTATGGCCAATCATTTTTTCTCTACCATAGCGTTCTTTCACCGTATTATTTCTTATGGTTCAGATGGATTAGCTGGCTGAACATCGTGCATCTGACCCTGGACTTTGACAGAGAAGCCCAAACCATATATTTACCCTAGCGCTATTGACAAGCCAAACCAGGAAAGGTTGGTGTTTGCTCAACAGTGAACCTTTCCACATGTATCTGAGCAAATACAGGGTTCTGCAATTTATGTCTAACATAAGTCTTGATAACAAATGTCAACAGCATGATGTGCGCAAAAGGGAAATCGCATCTGTTAATGTTTGATCAAAACAGAGCTGCGCGGCTGGAGATTGAGAGAATTTGCTGAAGGCCATATCTGACAGTCACGTGCGTCTGATAACGCTCATCTTAGTTATCTTTCTCCTGACATTAGGAAAACAAATGCGTTACACACAAACTGATTCTGCATCAGTGTGAACACACGCACACATGCGCGCCCACACGCGCGCCCACACTCGTGCCCACTCGCGCACACACGCACACATGCGCAGACACGCACGCACACACACGCACACACACGCATGCACGCACACACACACACAACACGAGCACACACACACAGACCTACCTGATGATGTCATGTCATCATGGTCCATAAGGAAGGCTGATCCTAGAGCCAGCCAGTCCACAGAGGAAAGGGTAATGAAGAGGAGCAGGATGGGGGGGGAAGCCATGATGCTAAAAAAGGGAACAAAGTGTAGAGGTGGGAAAAAGGGGAGGGTGAAAGAACTTGTCTACTCTAAGTCTTGGCCAATCGGTCGCAAGCGTGGGAGCCAATCGTGTTCACCTGCATGTGCTAAAGTACATGCAAGGTGTGAAGTAGAATAGGCCTCATCCAATATTTTGATAATATTGATAATGTAACTATTAGGCCTTCTATTAGTTACAATGTTCAATGGTTTTTCATACAATAATAGAAACATGCTGCTGAAATAAATATGTTTTATTTGTGTATTATTACGTATTACATGCCCGCCTAACACATCAAGCAAACACAGAGGGCATATAAATAAATAAATATATATATATATATATATATATATACGAAGCACGAAGACTACCGACCGGCTGTTAGCTGTCCCGCACCGCCGGCAATATTAGTAAGTAACTAGCTCGTTATAAATGTATTGCATAATTGCATTGCTG
>JAODOY010011345.1:0-28562 GCA_025399855.1 Forbesichthys papilliferus | reverse complement strand
ACTAGCAGGACAAAAAGCACAACATAACACAAAGATATGCTGATTCAGGCTTGAAGCCTGATAAAATAATCAATTGTTTCTACTGTTCTGACTGTAAATAGTAACACAAAGTGTAATTTAGCTATGGACTAGCAATGGCCTCTCTGGGAACCATGAACTTATTGTGGTGGAGAGGTTTGTGTATCCCTATGACCCTGAGAGCTGTGTTGTCTGGAGCCTTGTGTTCCTGGTAGGGTGTCCCAAGGAAAAGTGGTTTCATGGAGCCCAGCCGGCCACAACCCGAACGTGCAACATGGCACCATCCTCCTTATCCTATGGACCCACCACTCGTGGGAGGAACTGTGGGGTTGAGTGAGCTGCCATATGAGTGGCAGCGAAGGACAGGGGCCTTGATAGACCAGACCTGGGAGGCAGAGCTGATACTAACAAGCCCCGTTTTGAGCACTGGTGAACTGGGAACGTCTGGAGGAGGCCCCTAATTCATTATCGTTAAACTTCTTTTCTTTTACTGAGTGCTGTTCCATTGCTTTTGCGCGCTGCAACTTCCGGATATTGCTGCACCATAGACCAGACTACTCGCCGTGGTAACGCCAAGTTTAGAGGGCGGTGCCAACTGCAGATTACGTGATCAGTCGGAAGTTTGTACATCCAGCGTAATATGCGATGGCACAGCGTGCGCTATCTGCAGTCTGGCTATGCTCACTTTTATGCTGCGCCCGCTAACGTACGTACGCGAGGCCCTATGTTGGCCCCCCATAGCAGCCATACAACATTTATTCACCACAGAGGCGGTAGCACACTGCAGCTTTAATGCTCCTGTCCGGGCCTGTATTCCACGCTGCAGGTGGAGCACAGCTAATCCGCCCCCATGCACATAGCATGGCTGCCTGCAACGCCTCTTATCGTGTCCCCATATCACTTCTCTGTGTGGGGGACTGCTCTCTGCTGTGTGTGTGTGTGTGTACTGTATGCATGTGTGTGTATGTATGCATGTGTGTGTATATGTGTGTGTGTGTACTGTATGCCTGTGTGTGTATGTATGCATGTGTGTTTATATGTGTGTATGTATGCATGTGTGTGTATATGCGTGTATGTATGTGTGTGTGTGTGTGTGGATCTCAAGCGCTCTGCCAAATGTGGACACTGATCTGGCAAACTGTTGTGTTCACTTCTCTCCCCGCCTGTTTTGCTGTCTGTCTCCCACAACCCCCCCCCCCCCCCCCCCCCCGGCTCACACATCAGTATAGGAGACACAGTAGAAATGCACACACACACACACACTAGAAATAATAATAAATAAATAACATTACATAAAAGTATAATACTAATAACACTACATACATGAATAAATAAGTGAATTAATTAATACATACAATTAAATTACATAAAATAATAAATAAATACAATTAAATTGCATAAACAAATAATATGAAATATTAATGATAATAACAAAAATGATTATAACAGCAGTAATGATTATAATGATGATGATGATGATGGTGATGGCCTGACCGAAGGCTCAGCACATGTGTAGCTCAAGTAAAACTGACATGATTACATCTAGCACATGCTGAGCAGGTTTTCTGCGCTAGCGTTAACCCTGTTGTGTTTACATGGGTATTATTAGAACAGGTGACTCTGCACATGCCCACAACCATGTGGGAGAGATGAACGACTCAAGTGGGCCTATGGGGAGCATGTTCCACATGCGAGACTAATGCTGCGTTCACATGGAACACAGCAGACGGTGGGCAAACACTTTCTGGATGGCACGGCATAAAAGTCCAGCAGAATGCCAGTTGCTATGGCGATGTCGCATTGTTTACAAATAATTTTATAAAAATATACTGATATAAGAAACTGTTTCATGTAATTATTGTTGTGTTGTATCTAGTATTCTAGTGTTGTTGCAGCAAAATTATTAACTTCTTGTTGTCGATGTTTTCTCCATGTGTGAAGGAGATACGAACATCCGGTTGTAAATGCTGTCGCGGAAAAAGTTTAAATATTTTAACTTTCAAAGGCACGCCGACGTGCACGCACACACACACAAATGGTGTCTCCGACGAAGACAAACGCTAAAATATACATACACATGCTAGCATGTGTTGTGCTGCAGTGTGTGTGTGTGTGTGTGTGTGTGTGTGTTTGTCCTTGTAGCTTATAAGACACAGATACATGCTAGCATGCATTCTGCTGCAGTGTGTGTGTCCTTGTAGCTCACTCCTGAAGGAAGGATGGATTATTGTCTGCTGTTATGAACTGACAGAGGTGGCGATCTGTGTGTGTGTGTGTGTGTGTGTGTGCGTGCATGTGTCAGAGAGAGGGGTGTGTCGAGTGACAAGGCCCCTTCAGGACTGATGGATGTTCATCTGGAGTCCACCGATATCCTCCCACACACCTTCACACATCACTACCGTCTGTGCATGTGTGCGTGCGTGCATGCATGCATGCATGTGCACGTGCCTCTCTGTATGTGTATAAGGGCAACATCCACAAGTTTAAGACAGGAGGGAAGAAAATGCCAAAGCCAGGACCTTGTGTGTGTGTGAGTGCATGTGCGTGTGTACATGGTTGTATTCACAGCACGTTCCCAAGCAAGTCCCACGTCTGCCATGCTCGGGGGAACGCTGGCTTGCCTGCGTTTAAAAAGCAATTAGAACAAATATGTGCTGCAAAGATACTGATCTTCTGCACAATAAACCCCTAGCCTGTTGAACGTAGCCTGAACCGAGCTCATGCAATGTAAGGACTGGTGAAATGTCGGACTGCTGACGTGCATTTCTTTCCCATTCCTTTGTGGGGTCTCGTGGCAATTGGATTGCCCTGAACCATAACGATACCCATCACCGCACATGCAGGGGAAAGAAAACACAGAGAGAACAACTTGAATGTGAAGCGGCGGCTGGAATCACACACAGCGTTTACTATTAAAGCACTACTGTGATGCGATGTGATGCGATGAAGGTGCACGAGGAGGAAAAGCATTTCCTGGCGTCAGCCAACGATCCACGGGGCCGAGCCGGTGGGATGAGAGACGGGGATGCAACGACACGCGGCGGGCATGGAATCTCCATATCAAAGACGCCGTGGCGTACGCAGAAAAGCAGGGACATGATGGGAATAAAAAACCTGGAATTTTTTCCCAGGAAAAAAAACAAAAAGCAACAAATCAGCTCGACTAGCGTGGCTCTCGTGAGGGAAAGATGCTCAGAAGCGGTGCCATTGTTCCCGCGACAAAAGACGTGTACGACTCGATGAGCTGAATAAAAGCTGCGCTGATGTGACAAGCGGTAATTGGTTTTATTAAAGACAGGGGAATAAAGGCTTCCTCTCTAATATGTGTACGTCGTATACGTACAAGACGATAGGTGTCTATCACTAATATGTCTTTATCAATAACACATAGGTTTAAAAAGCAATCACACACAAAGGATACGTATCATTGGCCAATCAAATCAAAAGATATAATAAATTGCCGGTTTAGAAGATACTTCAAATCGACTTTGAAATAAAAGGTGCTGTAATGGATTTTCGGACCAGGAAGCAGCTTCACAACATGTTTGTGGGTTTCCTTTAAGGAAGTGAAGGCTTTCAGCAAATAGTTTACCGGCTGTGCACTGTGCTTGACAAAGCAGAAAAATGTGAAGTAACTGACTCATAACTCACAACAGTCAAACAGTGACTCACTAAACCTACATGACAGCAGGTAATTGCACAACAGGATGAGTAAATCTTTCATTAACACAGCTGCAAGGTTTGATTTGACTGCATTTAAAGTTGAGCGCATGTGTCAATTAGTTTAATTACACGTTTAAACATGAAACCTTTTTTTTCTATTAATGACAGATGACAACTCAGAAACAGTAAGGCCATAAACCAGTAATGCTATTAAAATTAAATTTATCATTATTATTAATATTCAGTTTGCATGCCTAAGATGAGGAGGGTGAAACACTTTGGGAAAGCAGAGGTTGGTGTCCATGTTGTCAATGGCACTATTTTAGTTCATGTTTTGGGAGATCGTACGTGGGCGTACATAATTCACAGCCACCCTATACCACGACAGTCATCTATGCTATAAGAACAATGCAATGGCCCCACATGTCTTGCAGAGCAACTGATATGGGCTACAGCACAAATCTTAAGCCTTAAGTGCCTGGCTTCAGCCAAGGATGTATCTGCATTATTAATATCAACCGCCTTAAAATTGCTTTTAGGGGAATTAAACAGCCTTTTCTGGATGATTCTGAAAGCAGGAATTTTTCAAAAGCACCATTCCAGTGGATATTATGAATGACTACACATTATTCTCACTGATCGTGCCAAGTCCCCTGTTTCAGCGTTCGGACGTTAAACGTAGAATTGATGTGCTTTCAGGAATGATGCGTCCACTGCGACTCTGCATCTGCATGCAAACAATGTTGTCATGCTTGAGGTATTCAAACTGTGATCAATAAGAAAAACAACATTGTGGAAAAATGATAATTAACTAAATTAACACGTATACTAATGTCCGACATTAAGCAGGATATTTGTTAGCCCCCACCACCACAGGGGAGGGGGGGGGGGGGAGAGAGAGAGAGAGAGAGAGACCCTTGCTAGCTATGTGTGATTACAAGAGCTCCAGCATCATTCATCTTCATTACAAGCGACAGTCGTCTCACCGCAAACGCTCTCCTTTGCCGGTCCTGCTGGGTAGGTAGCCGACGGCTCGAACTCCCCCACACGCACACACACTCGTGCGCGGCGTCGAGGGCCTCATGCTAGCAAACGGTGATGTAAGAGAACGGTTAGTCCCAATGATGCCTCCTTCTGAGGCGCGGGAAAATGGAGGCGCGGCGAGGAGACGGAAGAGAAGCTCTCAGGGGGGAGGAAGACACGAGCAGAGGGTCTACGGCGGTGCCAGACAGCGAGGGATACACAATACATGGATTTATGTACAAAGACGTCCCCAGAATGTGGACTTCAATCATTTATTTGATGGAACAGAAGAATACGGTGAAGAAATACACACAGAGAGAGAGAGGGAGAGAGAGAGAGAGAGAGAAAGAGAGAGAGACTAACTTAAAACCTACTTGCTATTGTAATATTCATACTGAAAAATATACAAGTGTTAAGAGCTGCCAGCCAAAAGGCATCACGTGTACACCGATAAGAACAGAACCGTAGAGGTGGATGGCATGTGGATCAAAGCCCTGTTCTATAAATAGAGCAAGCTACAGTCTCACTGCTATTTAGGTTCTATAGGACATATACAGTGTGTAGGTCGGATATTCTTGGAAAAGGCCAACCAGAGGAGATACATACATGTAGAGATGCACCGATCTTTACGTTACATGATTATACTAGCCTGGTGTCACCAGACCCACAATGCACCTGGTGAACAAGGTCTGGACCCACAATGAACCTGGTGAACAAGGTCTGGACACACACTATTGGGGATTGTTGTTTGTTTGTCTTTGCATCCTACTGGGCTATAGACCTTGTGGTAATTATGAAACTATCAGAGCTGCCTTTAACCAATGGGAGCGCTCGGTGTAGCTTATCCCTAGCAACACTATTGGTCTGCGTGTTGTTTGGTTTCCAATGGACCACTTACTGTTCGGTGGGGGCCACAACAAAAAACATGGAAGTTCAAGATTGCAGCTTTATTTAACGGAAGACGGCAAAAGAAAGTGCACGTTGTGTGTCGGGATACTCTTATGTGTGTGCACGTGTACGGGCGTCGTACCTGAAGGTCATCTGGAAGATGAGTCCCATGTTAAGCTGCTGCGTGCGGTTGTCATGGCCACGCAGCATCTCCCCAAACAGGGTGTGGTTGAAGCGGGCGTCGGGCCGCGGGCACCGGCTGCCATCGCAGCTGTCCGCCAGCAGTAGGCAGGAACGCCCGTCTGGGGCCAGCTTGTACTCCTGCACACACCTGGGGGAAGATAGGGGGCGCTGTTAGCACATAAACAAACACACACACACACCTGGGGGAGATATGGTGCGCCGTTGATCCTGCTAAATCCTGATCTCCATTCATACCTCTGTGATCTCATTTCTAAATGGTAAACTGATTTGGACATATTTTCATTAGGGGCAGCAGCTGCATCAAAACAAGGGCTCCTGCGTTCTCCCTCAGCAAATGTGGTGTAACACCAAGTGATGCAGAGCGATGACATTAGCAGTGAGGAACACCAGCCCACAGAATATACACAGTATATACGCCAGCTACTCCGTTTAATGTTTAAAACAGGCTGCACTCGTCTGCAGCGAGGGGAGCAAAACGTGCATTCAGCACTTCCTCAAATCACAGATGGACGATATGCACGGTCAGGACATCACTCACTTAGCACTGGTGACATGTGCAGTATAGGGAGCCTCGTGATGCTAACTGCCAGAGTCAGATAGCAAACAGCATGCTTGAGCTAATCTGGACGCAGCAGGGTTAGAAGGCATGGCGTGTGCAGTTATGTTCATGCTAGGTGGTCTAAATTGGTGCATCTGATGTCTGTTCTATTGGAGGAAAGTCTGTGTTATTAGTGAATGGGTGAATTCATTATTTCATTAATTAACTGTAAATCTTTAGCATGGGCACTAGATTTGATTAAAACAATGAACGCTATTGTTATCAACAAATACATATTTTTGTTGGTGAAACAAGCATTTTTTTTTGTTGCTATTATTCTTTATTTGTCAGCACATGACGTGCAGGTTAAAAAACACATTTGTAGGCAAGCTTTTAATTAGCAAACTGGTGTTATGGTCTTTCTTTTATGTTATGATGTACATTACTTTGTGCTGTGTTGGATATTAATTGTTCTTATTAGTTGTACTAATGTTGTACTTTATTTTTAAAGGTTCTCTATAAATAAAGTTTGAATACTAACTTTACACTATGATTGTAAACTTTTTGTTATATTTTTCCTCCAGTACAAGGTTATGGATCTAGACAAAGCCTTCACAGAGATAGTTCGGCAATCAATGTCTTCATCCTCTTTGCCTTCATACTGAATTGCTTAGATGTAGCTCATCGATATCTCACGAACAGCAGGTTCCACAAAAGCCCAACCATTTAGAAAAGAGGTCACATAGATGTAGGAACTGAGATCACGATTTCAATAAGATAAATCCCTTCTAAAAGGTTAAATGCAGGCTCCTGCAGGTGAAATGTGGTATTGGCTGTTGTGATGTAGTGGGCATTGCAGCAACCTAAACAAATGCTTCGCTGCATACTTACAAGCCGTTATTTTCCGATCATGACGTTTGACAGTTCACATGCTCGTAGCCTGAGACATGCAAACCTCCCATTGACTCCAAGCTTTGGTGAGAATTATTGAATGGTTAATAGACTGTATTTATAGAGCGCTTGTCTAACCTTCCTGCCAAAACACTGTACAGCCGCACACACACACACACACACACACGCACACACCCACCCGCAGGTCATGTGCACGGTGCTGTACCCGGGATCGTCCACCAGGGGTAGCAGCCGCTGCAGGCACAGCTGCTCACAGCCGCCATTGAAGCCGTCTGTGCAGTCTGTGCCCGTGGAGTAGTCATAGCAACCGGAGCCATCCTTCATCGGCCTCAGCCCCTCGGGACACTGGGGGGTGGTGTGTGTGTGTGGGGGGGGGGTGGGGGAATAAGAGAGAGAGATTTAACAATACGTCACCAGGATGCATTTCAGTTAGAGCTGCCCAGAGCCTTGGAGAAGACAGAGTTGCCCCAATGGACGTCACGTGGTTCATGGAGACGCAAGAAACAGCTTCAGGTTTGAACCGTTAAACATGACTAACTTTATGGTAATTGGTGGTCAATAAATGCATTCACATTCACAATATCATGTTTAGGGTGCTTTTAGTACTTGCTGCTAACCTCCGGGGACTTTTAACGAGGATTTACGATCTGCCACTGCTGTGGAAAAAAATGGTTACTGGGCAACATGGGTCCATTGTGTTTTTGTTTTGATCAAGACAGAGGCAAATATAAAATATTTCAAAATATCGACAATCTTTCTCCAGAATCCCTGACAACAGGATGCCTCTATGCCTTCATCGCTATGGAGATGCCCCATCCCAGGAACCAGGACATTCTCAGTTTCACCCTGAGCAACGAGGGAAGGGCCAGTCGTCCTCCATAATAAAAACACAGTATGCCACTTAGTGGGGAAGTTTAATTTTTTGTAACTGGTTTAAAAACGCTCCCGTATTTGTTGGGATGTTGTATGAAGGCAACAGAGCGTAGCTCGGTTAGTGCGATATTATGGTGAATATTGTCTCGGCTGGACTTTCACCATCTAGCATCTTGGGATGACGCTGGCGTAATCCGTCTTCACACAGCACACTGGATGGAGGCTGCATTACTTTGAAGGAAACCTATGAATTCCCGTCGTGTTTGTTAGTTGTTTGTTTTTGCCCGTGGGTGCTGTATCATGCGTTGGCTGGCTGACAGGCAGGGGTAATAACAGCGACGCTATGTCCGGGCTGCATGAAGCACAGCACTGCACCGAGAGCCTGGCTGGATCCATGTCCCGGACCAATCAACAGCCACAGGGCCGGGGGGGCTAACCCTGTTTTGTTCCGTAATATGGTGGAGTTACATACAGTAGCTTTGTGATCAAGCCTTCCCCTGAACCACACAGCAGCAGGGCTCAGTCTATCCTGATGTAGCATGAATATAATGAAGTGCGTGAGACAATACGCTTTCTATGAACTATTAAACAAAACACACCAAGATATATGAAATACAGTATACTGTACAATAAAGATGTGTATCTTACCCCCAACTGTAGGTTAAAAAGAGAGGAAACTTCTACACACATACAACCTATTCATGAATGTGAATAAATTGTGTAGGTTATTGAATATTTTACTCAATGTTAAAGCATTTATATAGCAAAACCCCAACATTTGACAGAACAACCTCAGCTCACTATTGTAGAGAGATGTACAATATACAGTACATAGCATATTTAACACCTCCAGTTTTTACCGCTTTCACAACAAATAGAACTTTTTTGTTTGGAATGAACATTAATAAGTACATTCACTTTGAGTGCAGGGATTGCTCCAACTTTTTTTTTTACTCTGACAAGCCAATCTGTGGCTTTGCGTGTAAAAAAATGAGTAATCTCACAATTCTTATGATAGTGCAATAAAAAGATTCCCTTCTCGTGTTCAAGGGGTTCAACATTTTGTATCATTGCAGCGGGTTTCTCCAAGAGAACCTGGAATGTCTGATATAGCAGGGTCAGGCCTATCACGTGCAGCTAACATGAAGTGGAACAGTCTCTAAACACTTTAGGCACAATATTCTGAACCCTGAGTATTTGCGGACCTCAAGCTTCAAACCAGAGCTACCGTATCGTACTTCAAACTATCTAAATATACTACCAGCCTTTTTATCTTTCTATTTTGCCACCAGCCCCCATCAAAGATCACCACACTAGATATATTACTTTGTTATCACTTACAAAACTTATTTGGTTTATGTTTCCTTGGTTTATTTACAGCTCATTGATGCAGTCTGTTGACTATAAGGGTTGAAGACATTATCATGGCATAGAAAGCACCTTAATAGCACTTGAACCGTAATGTAATTAGTTAGATAGTGGGTGCTTACCCAAGCTGCTCTCAAGCCACAAGCGTGAAAGCTTATCTGCTTTCATCTGAGCCAGAGTTCCTCATTGTTCCTCATCAGCGTGTACTATAGCAACGCTATATTTAGATCAAGAACAGTTTTACGGACCCTGAGATGCGCACAGGACAATGTGAAGGGCCATTTCTTTTCTGAACAAGATCCCCCTGAGAAATGTTATTTCGAGAGCTCCAGATTGGGAATGTCTTGCCCAATGATAGACGTAGTTAGCAGCTCCATCAAGATGATTTCAGGCCACAACCCAGAGGCATTGGATTCACCTGATTCCATGATCTTTATATTACAGTAGGATAAAACCCATAGGTACACTGCCATTGCTAAATGTATCTTAGAAAGAAATGGTCACAGATGGCAGGACCGCATTCAGAAGCCCCCCCCCCTTCCCAATATTAGACACAGTTAATGCTGATATAGTGTGGTGCGGTCTGCACCAATTTGTTTGTGTTTCCATTTACAGAGCTAGGGACATAGCGTTATTATTTACATAGCAGATTGTGAAAAAAATATCTGAATAGTCATTGTGTATTACTGTAGCTTACAATCGCTGACTAAGCCTTTATTAACAGCATTATAGCACGTGTTAGAGTTAAAGAACTGATTGCCACTTCTGTGTTGCTGCTCCAAGTGCCTGTGTCCTCAGACGTCTCAAAGTGGATTCAAATCCCAGGCAGCCGTCGCATGTAGGAGATTAACCAACCGTTAAACCGCTAAAATGTATGCCTCAAATATTCCGTCTTTAAATATAACTATTAACCTATAAATGAGTTACAACTGTATTATTCCCAAACTGATGACTGTGTCTAACAGCTGTATATACCACATTGTATAATGTAAAGGATTATGCAATAGGATAGGATTAAGAGCGGGACATTAAAATTGCTTAATCACATATCACATAATGCTTTTAGTGTATTATTAATTATGAATACATTAAGACACTATCAAGGACATTTAAAATTACCACAATAAATAAAAACTAATAATAATAATAACAATAATAATACTACTACAATTATTATTATTCTTATTATTCTTATTAATAATAATAATAATAATAATGGTAAATGGTAAATAATAATGTGTATTTAGGGTGTAAACATATGTTTCAATTTAAACCACATATTTTGACCACATAAATTATGCAAAAATGTCCTACTGCCTGATAACTGCCACGTTAGGCCTACTGAATATTGATTTAGCAAGTCCACAAACGGTTATACTATACATGTGTAACAATGGGCATCAGTTAGCAGGTAGCTGTGCAGTAAATTAATCCTTACTCTCTGACACCTCCTAGGAGGCTCTGGTGATGCAGGCTAGGGTCCATGGGTTTTAGCCTGCCTTGTAGATCTCTGCTTGGGATATCAGGGCTCGATTCTGCCACACATATGCTAATACTAGGCATTAATATTACACATTGGTAATAAACCTTGTGGCAGGGGGTGGGTCCAGACAATGTAACGTAACTATATGAGTGACATACTAATCTGGTTTGGGGAAGGCAGTGGGGCATGCTGACAGTCTCCAGCGGGTCACACAGTACCCACGATAGCTTCACTGCCGCAGGAGCACTGGAAGAAACCCACCCCACAGGTGGTGGTGGGGGTCCCGAGATGTCCCGGAGGGGAGGGGTAAATGAGAAACGAGGACAACTCCAGCCAGCTGTTGGGTGTTGAGAGGCATTTTAATAATGATTCATCACTGGTGTGAAACGACACCAGGATGAATCCGGCAGCCATTTTAGCTTCACCTTCAGCACTATGCCTTCCTGCTTCCGCGAGTTGTGTGCAGAACACACACACACACACACACACACACACGTCTGTTTCATCACACACTGGGGTTTCCACAGATGGTCAGCCATTAACGCTACAAACAATCATTTGTCAACACACAGACACACACGCAAGAGTCACAGGAGCGCATGTATCAGTTTGCATTGACACCACAGCACATTTGACTGTTTACGCCATCGCAAGGCAACGTGTTAGAGAGACAGAGAGACAGAGACCAAAGTTGCATTTACATGGACCCTCTTATTCTGATTGGCACAGAGTTAAAAGCCCAACGCAAATGAAAATGCTCCATAGAAGCTCAATATATCTGTAGGGAAAGGCCCTCCCTCTCCCCGACATACCGGCATCTACACACTAGCCGGTTTTAGCCTTTTTGCCAGCTGGTTTATTCAATAATATATAAATCCTGTTGGTAATTATTAAATATTATTTTGCGGCTTATATTCTTTCAATTTTGCTAGCAATTCTGAGCCGTACAATGTATGCATGTATGGTTAACATCTATTTCGAATCGATTGATTGCAAACACCAGAACCGATTAGACATCTCATGTAAACAGCCAACCGAAAATCGTCAATCGGATGGATTCCATTCGGAAAGACAAAAACGTGTCCATGTACACCTCAGACAGACAGTGAGAGATAGTGTGAGAGAGAGAGAGAGATAAGAGATATCAGAGAAATAGTAGGAGCAGAAAATGCACAACAAATAGAGTAGATGACAAATAAAAGAGCCCCCCCAACTCCATACCCAGAGGAGACAGATATTAATCTGGAGTTTATGTCCAGCACTAGTGCGCTGGCATTTATTACACTATTAGGAGGGGGGTGTTAAGGGGTCCAGCAGTATTTCACTTGGGAATAAAAGGCCCAGCCGTTTAATACGTTCTCTGTTTAATGTTGGGTCAGACGCAGGCTGAGGGAAATGAAAACAGCACCAGTAAACTCCAACACGATCTTATCAGAGAGCTCTGGTCCACTGGGGAGCTCTCTTAAAAGCGGCAGATTAACATATGATTATGGCATCAAGTGATGGCCCGTATTCCCCCTTAGCAAGCACTGAATAAACACTTACTATCTGTTCCTTGCTGTAGAGACAAACACCCTATTACTACCCAACACACACACACAGTTGCGCAGTGCTGTCGTCTTATATATTTCATGAGATGGAACGAGCACACTGGGCATTGTAACGACATGTGCAGTCTGACCACCAGTGATGGATCCGCTGCGGTTCCTCTCCACCGGGCTCTTCGCACCCACCACTACCACCACCACCTCCACCGGGAGGCGCTGTGCCACTGGGCTTGCGTGTGAAGCCCATCACGTCAGACGCTATAGCGTCACGCCCTGGGTTCTGTGTTCGACCGTCAGCGGTGGAGGTGTGGACAATTACTATTAAAGTGTGTTTGCTAAATGGGCTGCGTTTATGTAGCACTTTTCCAACCTTCCGGCCACTCTAAGCACTTTACGGTATTGCCTCACACACACACACACACACACACTGATGGTGGTGTCAGATATGCAAGGTGAACACCGGGAGCAGTTTATGGTTAGGTGTCTTGCTCAGGGGCACCTCGACTCAATGAGGAGGTTAGCGGGGTTCGAACCAGCGACTTCTGGATCACCTGTCGCCCCGATCTACTCACAGTTCCACGGCCCCGCCCCAAATAAATGTATATGTAATACATAAGGCACACACACACACTCACACACAGACGCACACACACATGCAGAGGCAGCATCGGAGTCACCTCCGTCTTGACTTGCCGTGCACCGCACATCCCCGTGAACAGGGAGGGCTGGCGTGCCTTGAGAAGACGAGGACAAGGAGGGAGAGACCAATGGCCGCCCTCCTCTAGGAAACGCTCACAGCTGCAGGAGTTTGACGGCCGACGGAGCCCGCCATACATCTCTGCCAGCGCCGCGGCCAAGTTAATGCGCCCAGAGAAGTCCCAGGAGGAGAGCGGAGGCGTGAAAGATACGCTTCTAATATCCTGCCATCTGCTGCTCCTCTCAGCGCACACGTGATGAAGATGGATTCTCTGGCAGGACGCCTCAACGTGCCGTCTACTGCAAAGCCCCGCTGCGCAACACCGCCTGCCACAGACCCCCAGCCCAGGCCTGGACGCTGGCTGAACTTCACCCCACAGCGAGGCCCCCAAAGGAGGCCAAGAAAATGAGCATGTGCCCTCCCTGTTTATGTACCGTGTTGTGTGCACTTTACACAGATCAGTGACTACACACAATGCCTGGCTGTGCGTTTACAAATGTGCTCTTTGCTAAAGGTGAGCTTGGCCTTGGTCACAGAACGTGCTGATGCAGGACTGAAGAGCTTTGCCCTGTGGGCGCTGACACCTTCATTCTCAGGCAGGACGCAGGTGCAAAGTGCTGGAGGAGCCATGTATCCTCTAACATTCTCCTGTCCTCAAACAACAAGCACATCAAATATGAACCAACGAGGCATTAGCAGTGGGGCAGCATTTGATCATCGGTAAAACAGACGTCACTTTCAACTGATTAATATCCTTCGTCTCTCACTTCACACCAAAATGTTTGCGCCCTCTGGATGATAAAAGCACGTGTACAGTAAGTGCCCTAAACCCTTCACGCATATTTAGTGCTGGAAACAGGAGCAATGGCAGCTGGGAGACATATACGTATTGCCCGTCCGATAACTCAGCCCTGGCTCCGGCTATAAGCAAATATTAATACGCGCAAAAATAAATCACTTATCGTCTGACGAGCTCAGAAGTGGCATTACAGGGAGCACTTGCAAAAAATAAATACATGAATAAATAAATAAATATATATACACAGCACAGTATATGGAACAACAAATTGCGACAGCATGCCCAGCTCAGCTTCATGATGGATGGAGAATTGTCCTTTCTGTTGAGCAAAGGCATTGTGAAGGTCTGCATTGCTGATGGTGGCATGGACTCAGTTAATGGACTTTAAACTCCTACTGAGAGATAGCGCCCGCTCTGACAACGCTTGTTGAAATAGGATCAGCTCCACACAGTCATAATGGAAAATAGAAGCAGCACACCCTTTATATAGCAGATGTTCATCACAGAGTTGCTTATGTGATGTGGTTCTATGAGGCTAATACAAATATATAGCAACCAAGTGGGAGCAGTTGTTACTGTTACATAACATTTTTGTTTGCCTTCCGAACATTGCCTGACATACTGTATTTGACACTGTAGTTAAAAGTGTTTGTTTTACCACATGTAATGTGATGACTATTTGAACATATTACGTGTAGCACGGATGGTATTATTTGAATGAAGTGAAGGCTTTTCTAACATTTCTCTAAGGACTAGATGGTCCAGGCTGGTTCAGAGTGAGGAGGAAGTCATATTACATTATTTTCTTGCTGGCAAGGAGTCCTATGAGCTGGACTAAGACTGCAGGAGGAAGACAAACCAGTTTTTATCACGTGTGGATCCACACAGAGAAACCGATGTCCAGCACCCGCTTGCTGGACATCGGTTTCTCTGTGTGGATCTGTGAGGAACTGGGTGGAATTCTCCACTCATGTTAACATCACACATCGCTAGAAAGGAAAACACTCGTGTTTTAGAATGTGCTATTCACAGCGTCATGCTGACAATATACCAAGACGCCAGCTCGCACATTCTCACGCAGACTCAGAAGTGGTGCAGCCAAAGACTACATTTAAATCCCTCTACGCATGAAATGCCAGATTGATCCCCAGAGAGAAACTCACTTTTAATTTCCCCCTTTGACAGAAGGTCGGGGGCGAGGAGCTGACCCTAATCCTAGGACCCCTTAGGGAGACAAACGTTCACCAATACAGGCCCTTAAACGTTGAACTCACGTTCATAATAATACTATATGATTTGACGTATTAAATGACATCTTACAATACAAAAACAAAGACACAATCTAATATAAAAACATTTGACTAAGGTGACACATATTAACCATATAATAAAAAGTGTGAAAAGCTTCAAATAAAATTGGTTTGTTGTGGTCAGATATGAGTAGGTCAGTTATATTAGCAGGGGAAAATATAAAACAATCAGAGGTTGAGAGCCAGGGAGTTTAAAAGCAAGGAATTCAATTTAGTGTACGGGGACATGTGAATGTTTACGGTGCTGCGGTGCGCTCACGCTCTCTACACCTCCTCAGAGCACCTAGGGCTCTCGTTCCCCCCTTCCCCATGATGGTGGTTTCATTGAGTAGTACAATCAAGGAGTGAAGCTTTAATAATGCAATAATGCTAAATGAAACACGACATGCTGAGCAAAACATTCCCGGCTTTTGAAAATGTACTTTTTAATAGAAAAACAAAAGCTTTCCATATGCTTCTGCAGGACTACAGAGCACACGCACTATGGTATAATGGCATTGACATATAATCTTGACTCTTAACACGTAGCCACATTACAAGTACTGCGACATGAATGTGAATTAGAAGATATACATGCATCCAGGGAAACAGCACCTAGGCATGTGTTCATTTCCTTTTCATTCCGGAGCGTGCGTGGAGACCTGGCAGCGTCTCTAGGTATGTAGCATGTACTGCTTTAACACGCTATGGTCAGAGAATAAATTAATGATGTATCAGGGAACACCAACTGCTGGCAATTACTATCTATTTGTGGACAGTGTACAGGTTAATGTGCCTTGTCATACATCTGCTTTACCGTCATAGTCAAGTGATGTTTGTCCTATAATGGAGCGATACACAATTTCCCCATCAAGTTGGCAGCTCTGAAAATGAGAACATGTCAATAAATGCCTTGTGCACAGTTGTAAACAGCAGCCATTTAGCTGTGAGACACTGTGACATTAGGGGACTAATGAGGCTTGGCGCTGCCTGTTATCTAAGACGTTTGAAATATAGTACTGACCTGATAAACATCAACACGTCATTCATTTAACTAAATGGAGATAAATAAGAAGCTTTGTAGAGGAAATGGAGGTAAACATTGAGTGCCAAATGATTTTCAGAGCAGGACTGTTTGCTTATGAAGTAAAGTATGTTTCCTTCTTCATAGTCAGTCTGTCTATATATCAATATACAGTACCTATCTATCAAAATACAGTACCTATCAATATACAGGATCTATCTATCAAAATACAGTATCTATCAATATACAGTACCTATCTATCAAAATACAGTACCTATCAATATACAGGATCTATCTATCATCCATCCACCCATCCACCCACAAATCCACCCACCCACCCATCCAACCACATATCCATCTACCCATCAATCCACCCACCCACCTGTCCACCCATCCATCAATCCATCCACCCAACAATCAATCCATCAATTTATCCACCCATACATCCATCCATCAATTTATCCACCCACATCTCAATCCATCCAACCATCCACCCATCCATCCAACCATTCATCCAACCATCCATCCATCCATCAAACATTAGAGTATGTCCAACTAGAATTACTATTCTTCTCTACCTGAATGCAAATGGCCCTGGACCCAGCCAGTCCACTTCCAAAGAGGTGTAACATAAGGGCCATGGACAGACCGAGTGGACACTTAAACTGATTAGTTTCCACATTAAACAGTCAGAAGCAGATCCCTTTATCGGGGAAGGGCTTCTCCTCAAGTGTCCTTCAGTAATCCTGTATAAGCCACCCAGACACAACGCTATAGCTAACCAAAGGCACGTGTGCGTGCCATTGAAGGCGGTAGTTGTGATAATACCGTGTGTGTGTTGCACAGCAGCTGTGTAGCATCAATCAAACAACGTTTTAGAAGTCATGTACTGTAACATCTTGACATTAAATCATTGAAGGTTTTGAAGTTCCGTATATTCTTACGGGGAAAGTTATATGAGAAGTGATGCTATCTGCAGCAAAAATGTTCTGTTCCCTTCATTCTCCATCTCTAAAATGTAGGTCCAAGGAACTGTCACGTCAATGTTTCATCCTCAAGGCAAGCCCGAACAATCCTGTTATGTACAGTCAATGCTACAGTGTACAAACAGGACATTCATTTTGAAAATGGTGCACACTACGTCACCAACAATGTGTTTGTGGAGGATTATTCTGACGCAATCTCTGCTTTTCCAAATTGATAGATAATCTGGGACATTTTCAAAAACAAAAAGAGAATGACAGTAAATGCTGTATTCTATGTGGCAAAACTAACGCAGCTAACATGTCTTTATAGTTTTGCCCATGTGCACTATAGTCTTCAACAGCAGTGTGGCTGCACAATAGGACCGGTATAACTCTGCATATGTTGGCCTCACAGGCTTTTGACAGTTAACGAGGAGAAACAGAGCCAGAGGACTAAAATAGTATTCCCCACCTCTCCAACACACACACACACACACATGCACGCACACGCACACACTCAATACTACATTATGTTGCTTAATTATTCCCACTATGCATTTAATGGGAAAACTGGTTCTGGATATAGGCTACAACAATGACTGGAGGTCGAATAATTGGGAGATGTTTCCATGGTTACATAGCGGGAGGCAAAACCTTTGTGGGATCAGAGAAGTATCTGCAGGAATAATGCCTTAAAGGTGTCGTCAGCGATTGTAAGCCAATACACATTTTGCCAATACACTTTTACTCCTCACAGTCCGCGCTAGATGTCCAGTCTGCGCATGAGCTGAAAAAAATAACCTGGTGTTTCTACACAGCCCTGATTCTCTAAATAGGAACACAACAAAGTGGTGCAGAACGCACCACACACACTAAAGAGTCCAATAGACACATTTACAGTTAACAAACAATTATGTACGTTAGCGTGCACACATGGTTTTGTATGATGTTAGTATGATGGGAGTGCACGACTACGCAATAAGTTGGTGACATCGGCCTGACGTCGGCAGTAAATGGGTCTATAAGGACGACAGTGAGTGTGTTCAGCCAGTAGGGGGACCCTGCCACACACACTGTGGAGTCCAGTGCTGTTCACATGGCTTGCCAGCACATACCGGGAGCTGTTATAAGGGCACATTACCATGTCAACACAGACATTAGGTAGCAGGCGAAACAAACAAGGAAATTGCAGAATCGGTGCACGCCCTTGATTGGTGTGGTGACATGCAGCCAAAAGGCCAGGGGAGTTATGTCGCCGTTCAACCCTCTAATGATTCCACCCGTCCGTCACCGTGTGATTGAGCTGGCCCATCAATTTAATTGGTCTACATCTTGAGCCCCTCCCCTTCCAGCTCCCACTGGATGTCTTGGGGTCGAAAGAATTGCTTAGTAACGCCCGTACTAGTGATAGTGTTCGTGTGTGCGCACGTGTGTGCGCACGTGCGTGCGACATGTGTGCGTGCGAGTGTGGGTGTGTGTGTGTGTGTGTGTGCAGTTTGCTATACAGCAGCGTCTATAAAGGGACCATGACACGTGAAGACATGCTGCGTTTAAGCGGAACACGGCACACACTTTTCGGACGACACGACATAAAAGTCCAACAGAATGGTAGTTTCTATGGTGATGTCAACGTTGTTTACGAATAAATTTTATAAAAAATATATTAAATACAATTATTTAGTGGCAAATGTTTTATGTCATTATTTGTGTATTGTATCAAGTACTCTAGTGTTGTTGCACCAAAAGTATTGCCTTCTCGCTGTCAATGTTCTCTCCTTGTGTGAGGGAGATATGAACATCTGTTTGTGATTGTCATCACGGAGGACGGCAAAAAGTTTAAATATTTCAACTTTCGACGGCGTGCTGTTTGTCGTTCATGACGTCGCTATTTCTTTTGCCGTCCTGCTTTTGTCCACTAACATGATATCCGGTTTGCCGTGTTCCATTAAGCTTGTCAGGGTAAACACAAATTTTAAGTGAGATATTGTCTCACTCAAAAATGGTGGTATTGATAATATAGTAGCATAATAATGTGTGTACACTGTTAAATTCTTGAACTCTAAACACAATGACTGTATAATATATGTATGTATAATATAATTATATATATATATATAATTATAATTAATATATATTAATTTATGATCAATTTCTAATCTTAAGACATGAATTCTACAATCATTTTGTTGATATAATAAGACAAAACCTGCATGTGTGTGTGGGAAGAGCACAGATGCAGCAAAACACGGCTAACTTTCTCATGTCAGCAAAGTGTGTGTAAACACAACAGGCAATATTATCGAGGTCATGTCCATATATCGCACGGTGAGTCAATAGTAATTATTGTGGCACGCCTTCGTGAAGTCCCCCTAATTTGTAGGGAGCTCCAATAGCTCCAGCCACTGTATAAAATGATTTATTGTCCAAATCAACATGGCTGTGTTGCATTGGTGCCTTAGGTCTGCTGTGGTCAGCTGAAGTTAAATATTGAACTGGTATTTAATGAGTTAAATGAACACCAACCATTTGTTGCTTTTATATAATGAAGGGATATACTGGCCTGGGTACACACTGTACATATACCTTATTCACTTTATACTGTATAAACATTATACACTCTATACTGTATATATATATATATATATATATATATATATACACACACACACTGTATATATACCTTATTCACTTTATACTGTATAAACATTATACACTCTATACTGTATGTATATATATATATATATAATATACTAGCAGGACAAAAAGCACAACATAACACAAAGATATGCTGATTCAGGCTTGAAGCCTGATAAAATAATCATTTGTTTCTACTGTTCTGACTCTGTAAATAGTAACACAAAGTGGTGCAGTCCACACTCAACAATATCCTAGTGATAGTAGTGCAGTGTGTTCGATGTGTACGGCGTGTGGGGTGCTGCTTCTGAAGGAGCACCCTATGTAATTGAAGGCTGAAGTGTTTCTGTTTTGATCAAGCTCAAATACACTTCTCCAGAATACCTTTAACTGAGTCAGTTTACAGGTGAAGGGTTAGGCTATATCATATAGGCAAATTGATAGGTTTGTGAAGTAATCCACTGGAATTTATTTTGACATATTGTGTGGCTGCTGTATTTTGTAGTTTATATTGACTCATTTACATTTTGGGCATTTGGTATTTTACTGCAAAATACATTTTGATGTTTTTTTGCCCATTCCTTCATCGGTTTTATTTGGACCTTGTTTAAAATCGCTACACATCCGATATAGTCCGGAACACTGAGTCTACGATACTTTACCTGCAAAGACATGAGTGCATACATACTGTCTAAAGCAGATGCCCACAGCTAGCACGTACCACACAGCCTGAAGTGTCCAGCTGTCTGTCAGAAACACACTTGAAGTTCTTCTTGCAACCCCCGTTGCCCTTCGAGCAGTCCCGAGCGGGACCGAACGAAGCCAGCAGGTCGTCCACTGTCTCAAAGTAGGTGGACATCATGGCCTCGTCCCTGCAACGCACACACTCAGTTATGAGTAATCACTTAATAATGCAATGGTCACAGGGACAAAACAATAAAACAAATATAACATATATAAAATCACCAGTGAAATGTGATATGCTTAAAACGTTTGGCGACTTTGTGCCAAAAATAAGTTTTAAAAAGCCTTTTCCCCCACATGTAATACTTCTATATGCACAACTGTCCAGACGAGTGTCTCCTCTCTTCCAAGCACCATCTTTGGCGATACTGACTTCTCTCATAGAGTTCCACTCAGAACAAGTGCTTTGGCTCTTCTATAATGTCTGGTCAAGCACTTCACAGGGCCATAAACGCTTAATGATGTGACGTGTCCCTTCTGTAAAAGAGCTACTCGAGTGCAGCTGCTGATTAAAGAGCTATCTGAGTGAGTGAGCACAACACAAGCAGCCCACTAATAAATAACTAACAGTGATGGAAGCTTGACGTTCTTTGATATCTACAGTATACAGTTGCAGTTACATCTATGGCATTTGGCTTTTATCCAAAGCGACTTACATGTACTACATTTGTCAATAGTTGAACAGGTCATACACCAGCAATTGTAAGCAACCAATATTATATCGGAATAGTTACAACATTTCGTCATTATGCCTACTACAACGTCAATGTGTCATTAAATCATACAACAAAGTTCCTGGTGGGCTGAATAATAAAGCACCTACTAAAGTGCTGAGTTCCTACAGTAAGAGCAGAAGAATACATTTTTTAATTGTATTTATTTATTTTTTAAGAGTAGGGTAGAGAGAAACGGTAACATTTGAGTAAGACACTTGAGTTGGCATTGAGGGGCTAGGAGGTGGAGAGGTCACTGGTCGAGGATGTGGAAGAGATGGATCATGAAGACGGTGTGAAGAAGGGGTGCATTAGCTGGTAAAACCACCTCTCCACGCTCCACCTTGTGTCACTTATATGAACTCTGATATGATATGATATGCAAATATTTGTTCTGCAACCACATTTCCCTCGCTTCTCAAACTGATTTTCTTTGCTCTCGCGGTGGAGCAAACATGTTCTGATGAACATCTGTCCCGAACAGAGGCCCTTCACAGGGCCATACCACTGAACATGGTGTGTTGTCTGTCTTAAGAGCTATTTGAGTGCGGGAAGAAGACCACATGTATCCCGTAATAAAGAGCTATGGAAGCTTTACGTCACGTTCTGGAAACCATTTAATCAAAAACTGCTTGAGAGCCACCGACCGATCAGCGTCCAGTTTACTGACTTGTTTGATTTGTGCCCACAGTAAACAGTCTGCTAACATCACAAAATTGTCCTCATGATTAGCCGAGAAGTTTCCATGTAACAACTTAAGTCCCTGTGTTTGCTAGGCTTGTTAGCGCCACCTGTGTCTCAGTTAATCACGTCTCTTGTTGTTGTCCAATCAATTTGTCTCCTGTCTGGTCTACCTGTGTACTTAAGCCCTTGTGTTTCCTCCAGTCCTTTGTCAGTGATTGCCCATTGTAGTGTCTGTTCCCGCTATGTTTTATTATACTTCACATCTGCCTACGTGTCAGGCATCTTCGTCCTCACCACCCCTCAAGCATCACAGTACACCTACAGTACATGATTCCATGTTGATCAGGGTGTCACAAAGCGTTAGTGTCAGTGTGTTAGTGTGTGATCACAGAAGGTGTTGTGTGTTGGGGATACAATCAGGTGCATGGAGCTGTTACACAGGTTCCACAGATTTTGTTTCAATTACCAAACTGCATCTCAAAGAGCAAAATCATTCCATTCTGCCTTGAGATTCTTTAGTTCAGCATACTTAGAACGGCAGAGATAGACAATAACATTCCAGTAAATGACAGCCTCAACAAAATATGTCTGATATTATTTTATAATTTTGAGTAGAATTTTTTATATATTAATTTGATACGATCTTACTCCACTGATACACTGATAACATGTTTTAAGGAAGGCAGAGCTTTGAAATAACACTTTATTTGAATGTATCTACACATTGAGGCCAGGGCACACTATTTTTTACATATACTGTATATATAATAAAGTGGACATACAGTCAATTTGTATCTAGGGCTTGGGCAGAAAACACCACGCATACAGTGACTCATTATTTAACAAAACTAACTTTGATGTGGGTCAGTTTGGATATCAAGTCTGTGGTGAATCTTGCATCAGCATTGTGATTTGATAGGTCTTCTATGTCTTCTACATATGGGAGAAATGCTTGAAAGATTACTTTTGTATTTTAAATACCTACGTATGCCATGTAACTGTCTCCCCAAACGGTTTAGCATTGTATACTCAAGGTCCTTTATGTTAATAGTATTTAAAAGGCCAGTGGGCATTTGTGCCCTTTTCACTTTTCTTAATCCAATACATATAAATAAGCAAGCAAGCATCTCGTTCATGTTCTTACATGACGTGGAGCCACGGGTTCTGCCGTTGCTGTGGTTACAACACTATACAGTCAGCCCAACACTAACAGTAACCAGATGATCATTACTAAGCAGTCTGGTGCTGTGGGGGCAGATGGGGCTTCATTGTGCAGGCATCAAAGACATGAGGCCAGGGAAACAGTTGGTTCCAGACATAAGCATGCTGATGACCTTTTGACCTGTGCCAAAAAGCTTGCATTCCTTATGCTTCTATTATTTATGGCAGTGCATTTCATTTTTCTCCGGTAATAACAGATTCTCAATTTTGTTCGATGCAGTGTCGGTTATTATCATTCTAAAGGAGACATTTCTGATGGTAAAATTACACGCTTTAAATGTTTAGCCTCTAGATATTCTTTCTATTACAGAAATGATTTCACTAGGAGAAAATGCAGTCCAATTATTTATACATCACAACCATTGCAAATGCCTGCACGCACAAACTAACAATATGCAAATCGCCCCCAAAAAGCAAATATTGAAATATGTAACTGTAAACAGTTGCAAGCTGGCACCACTCTTTATCAGTGTTGTGAATGTAGAGTATAAGATAAATACAGTATATAGCTAAACTAATCTGCTATTAAACATGCACTAACCAGCGTATATATTTATTGTACTGCCACTGAGCATATAGGCCTACTGTAACAAGTGTTCATCAAAATCTATAACCTAATGTCAACATTCTTCAAAATTGTTCAAGAACTCCTTGGCTGTTAGAAACATGTTTAAAAGTAATGTGTTACGGTGTAGCCTACTGTATACAATGATAAACAATACAATAATTATGACAGATTGATATACAATATGTATAGCTAGGTTTCAGTTATGTTAATGTGTGTTTTATGATATTCTTTTGGGATCAAATAATTTGGAGGATTCCCTGCAGTACCTCTGAGGACGACCTAGGGGTCCCGGATCCCCTGTTGAAGACCCCTGATATAGCATGTTTATATAATCACATAAGCTACTGTAAATGTTATACTGTAATGTTAGGGGTATATAGTTCAAATTTAGCACTACTGTACTCAGAGTCAATGTGCAGTACTCTGCATAATTGTGAAGTATACTACTACTAACTACAGTATATTATACGTGCACAATATATTTAAGTGGCTTTGAAAAAGAAAAAAAAAGCTTCATTATGTTCCGTTACTTGACCATTTACATGAATAGGCTAGCCTGGTATAAGACCCACAATGCACTTTCTCTGGGATAATAGCGTTGATGGCGGACCAATCAGAAACCACTGGGTGTGCCTACGTGTGGTGAAGTTGAAGTCAAGTGTCTGTTCCAAACTGGTGGTAGAGCTAGATAAAGCAACTAAATATCAACCAGAGGTCTACCACGCCCATTAGGGTGCAAAGATCGTAAACAACCATTGATGGAGCGTGTCCAGACCCTGTTCACCACGTCCCATTGTGGGCCTGGAGTACTACTACACTAGCCTGGTGTACCCAGACGCTCACGCTCCATTAAGAAGTGTTCACAGTCGATCCTTCCTACTGGGCGTAGACCTCTGGTTCATTTTGAAACTATTGGACAGTGCTGAATCAATCAACTAATCGTCATTTAGAGACTTGACTCCGTCATCTCACTAAGCCACGCTGACTGGGCCCGCAAACTCCAATGCAGGGTTTCCAGACCATAATCTCAGCAGAAAGACCTTGAGCTAAGAGCAATAGTGGGTGGAGTTATACTTCACTGCAAAAATGCCCTACAAAATATAAATGCAAAATATAATCTATGAGCTTTCTTATGCTTGAAACAAGCACATGTGGCTGCCAGTGTAAATTAACTTGATAATAATGATTAAAATAAGTCCACTTAAATTAAGTCACTAGATATATTAGACAAGTATATACTAGAAACAAATCAAACTAGATCAAACTACATTTTATTGAAAAGGGTGCATTCAGTACACCACGTATGTGTTGTTGCGCTTACAGAACTGAACATATTCTGACGTGCAGGGGTACAGCTTGACTGGAGAAAGCTATTAATATAAATAACGCATTTATTGTTTAGGGTCTACCGTGGCCACAGAACACAGCAAACAGAAAACAGAAAACACTTTAGAGTAAATTAACCATTTCAAAACAGATGTTATGTTGGCAGCTTTCATGCGGACTGAACACACCCCACACTTTGCTTAGGTTTTGTCGTGTAGCTGCAATGCACAAGGTACAGTGCGATAGATATCCTGCTGTGATTTAGCATGTTTTAAGAGGAATTCAATATCCAAGCTGTGCATGGTTCTTGACAGCATAAACAATGTGGTGTTACAGCAATATTTATTCCGGTGAGACCGTCACGATCTGGCAAGCTTCACATTTTTTTCATCTGGAAAGCCTTTTTCATTCGAAATCATGTCAGTCAAGGACTTTAGCAGGTGTGATTGGGCCTTTTTTCGGTTAGCGACACATCGGACAATAATTATTGAGCAGGCACCTCTTACTGTTTCCACCAACTGAACTACTGGCCACATATTTTCTTGTCTTTATATATTTTTTCCTCTTGAGGGTTTTAAGACTGACTGAGCAAGAACCTGTCTCGAACTAAAAGGATAAATCCAACAGAAATATGTGTTCACCTCTAAATCCATGTTTTCATTTTTTTCACGATGTTAGAACTGTGTGTTTGTGTGTGTATTGTTGAAGGCACTAATTGAGGTTGCCACAGCAACCTTCTTGTCAGACAGAAAGTATCTCTTGCTACCAGTTTCCTGTGCAATATTAATATGGTTCAGGACAATTTTGTCTTACTGCACCTATAGCAGTGCATAACTGGTGTGGTCTACAACAAGCACACAAACCTCTAGAATGATTAAAAAGAAAGAAAATAAAAGCTTCCTCTCCCGGGTAAAATAGTACAGTAAATTGCTGTTATCTCTGCTCAATGTTTACAGCTATAAACAGAAGAAAAAAAATACAATTCCAAGCACAGTGTACCTACCTTCCCTAGTGTATGTGTGGCTTTGACGCACAAGTGCACAATGCATTACAGTATTCATTTGAACACTAACAGGGCACTAACAATACATTCATGCACGCACATAGAGTATGTTTGTGCCGCGTATACAGTAGTGTGGGACAACGCGACAGGAGAAAGCATGGATGGAGAGACACTGAAGCTGAGTTCTCTGGACTCAAAATAGTGTAATTTAAGTGAATTATGAATGATTTACATCCTCCGCTAAATCATCTCCCCCATGCATTAGAGAAAGGTTACCAGCACAGCTTAAATCACAGTGCTGCACATGTACGTATGTGTGGGGTTGATTATCTACCAATCAGTGCTGGGAAAAATAAAAAGTAATGGAAAAAATATGTTCACGCTTTTGTCATGTATAAAAATTGTCTGTGTACAATTTATAGCAGATGAGGCTAAATAATAGTTTAGCCACCTTCCTATTCACTAGAGCCTTTTACTGTTATAGCCTGGTGCCCAAGTAT
Source organism: Forbesichthys papilliferus (assembly GCA_025399855.1). NCBI lineage: Eukaryota > Metazoa > Chordata > Actinopteri > Percopsiformes > Amblyopsidae > Forbesichthys > Forbesichthys papilliferus. The sequence goes on along the minus strand of JAODOY010011345.1, from coordinate 1,878 downwards.
GAGGCTCCTGAAAACAAAAATGAATTCTTCAAACAGCTTCAAACCACAGTGTCTGTCACCAGAGAGGACTGGCAGAAGAAATGTGTTGGCCGAAACATTTGCTGTGTTTACACAAAGCAAGCATCTCCTACTGTACTTACCCTCGGTCGTATACTCAGCGCCAATAATGGCATGTGTCTTCACTAGTTTCAGGCTATGCTCAGGCTATCTTCTGTCCATTACGTCACATAAGCAACTCGTGCTGAACATCTGATGCATATACCCCTGTAAGCTCGACAAACACCATCAGGAAGTATTTGACGTTAGCATGGTCACTCAGTCTGTATACTTTATTCAAACAGTCAGACTATGTATGTTTGCATCTATGTGCAGCGCTTTGTACATCGCTATGTACTAGGGATGGCACCGATACAATACTGAGATTGGAAATTGGTCTGATACTGACTTTAATAGCTGGATCGGTATCGGTGACAATTGGACAGTCAGTAAATTAAATAAATACACGCGTAGGTCTACTGTCAAGCACCAGCCTTGTCTAACCTACCTAGGCCATACTATCAACAGCAAGTTTATAAAAAGCATCTAGGTCCTAATATAGATTAGATTGGCTATAGATTGGCTGTTATTTACTTTGCAACTTAACTTAAAACTTAATTTAACACTGGAATCGAATCGGTACTTGGAATCGGCCGATACCAAATTGCGGGTATCGATATCGGGACTGAAAAAACTGGATGCTGCCTTCCTTACTATGTACAACGCTATGTAGAGGGCTTTGCAGTGCTTCTTACAGTGCTTTGAGGTTATAAAAGCACTATATAAATGCAGCCCAATTACCATATGTTATTCAGTTTCTCAACAAATTCCTCAGTATAACTTTGAAGTCTGTTTTTGTCAGAGGTATGTCATTGGTCACTGTGCATATCAATCAAAATACCTCTCCTGTCAAATAGACTTGATCTCCTGGGTTTATGCAGCTAGCCAGTGCTGTGTCCCAGACTTTACGACAAATAAAAGCTGTCTCTGCAGGAGTAGCTTCAGACCAATGTAATTGTCATTGTCTCCTTCAATGTCCATATTGTTTAAATAAGCAATAATCATCAAAAGATGGAGAGATTCCAGGATAATACCCATTTGTGAATGAGTCTGGCAATGCCGGGCTAAGGTTCATTTGCTCTGAAGATAATATTAATTTCTAACTACTTGGCAAAAGCGGTATCATCACAAAAATCCTCTATGGTTCACCTGCCTTTTTATGGGAAGTTGATTGGTTGGATTATTGTAGGTTATGTCAAAAACACGATCATGAATATTAATGTACAACCTTTTTGAACCATGCGTCAATAGCTTTGAACATTGTATCTGCCGTTACACTAGCTAAAGTGTATTTGGACACTACTTAAACGCACTTGCATTTTAGACATTTTTTGTGAAATTTCTTTTCGGTGTGGCCAAAGCAACGTAAACAGAACTGAAACTTTAAAACCATATCCACTTTGTGCCCACACCCCGTGACCTAAACTAGCAGTTAGCCACTAAGAGGAAGGCGGGGACATGAGCTCAAGTGCACAATTTCTAATCATCCACAGTTGCTATGGTGACACGTCGCCATGGCATGAAAGTGTCACCTATGAGGCATCATGTGTTTAGCTCTGCATGGCAGGTCATATCATGGGGACAATTGGTGTGTCGCTGCTGATGGCACATCGATGTCACTGCATGATGACAGGCAGCTGGAGAAATACAGCTGGGCAGTTATGGCAGGGACATTACTGTACTGTAGATAGTGGGGCGTCCATATAACTCTATGGAAGAAGTACCAGAGACATTATATAGAGGAGACAGACCACTTAGAGAGTCCTCAATAGAACTCTATGG
>JAODOY010011334.1:0-28563 GCA_025399855.1 Forbesichthys papilliferus | reverse complement strand
ACCAGACAATCGGGAATAGGAAGGCTAAGCTTTTTATAGAGGGGTCTGGGGGCATGCTCCCACAGGAAAAATGTTGTAATAAATCCAAAAGTATGTATTTACAACGGATGTACAACCCATCAAAATATGCCAAATTTTGGTCAAGGTTGGCTAAAAGTATACGATCCTTTCACACATAGTTCCTACAAATTACTGAGGTAATGTTGGTAATGGCCATCGTAATGCTGGAATAGATGGGTGAAGGAACAGTCCAGGATGATAATGCAACACTATGCTTGTCTGCTTTCATTCACAACACTCGCATTTTTGCTAAAATGGGACACATATTTCTATGAATAGCCTATAGCAGAGGTATTCACCAGGGAGTCCTTGACCCCTAGGGGTCCTCAGAGGTACTGCAGGGGGTCCTCCAAATTATTTGATCACAAACTTTCATCCAAAAGTGTTAATGTTAATGAAAATATACATTATTAACATACTTACATGCTATAAGTATCAATCTGTCAATTATTTTAATGGCTTAGTTAGTTAGTTATTTAAAATTTGTAGAATATTTGCAATTACAAAAAAATGTAGACATATCTCTCCCCATACATATTTATTTCATGTGTCAAATAGATACCAGCAGAAAATACCAGAAATGTTTGCTGCAATGTTTGTATGTGCCCAGTTATCAGTTGTAAAGAAAACCTTTTCTGTTCTAAATGTCATTTTTTTTACACATTGGCCGTGTCACTGTACTGGCAGCTCATAGCTGTATCAATCTCAAGGCCTCAACATACTTTCTGTGTTGGGTGGACCCTTTGCCTACGACGCACACAGGACGCTCCCACCTTGAGCACTCCATACTCCACGCGACCTGGAATTTGTGTCGTAGAAATATTCCCCAAAACAAAAGATGGCACTGTATACAAACATTTTTTGAAAGTTGAGGAAGCAATTATTTTATTATTTTGATAAACCTCTTCTCTAAGTGCATGTAAGCCAGAGACGTGACATGATATGTACATTTTAGAACGGCGGGTTCCAATCATCTATATTTTCTGTTTTAATTCAGCTTTCACAATTACGATAAGAATGTCAAAAGCAATGCGTAGGCCTATTCTTAAAATCTACTAGCCTCTAAAAAGAAGAGCACATACATGAATTGCCATGTTATTTAAACGGGAGGTTTCCGACCAGAAATAGGCTATTTTATGTTTCAATTCTTATGTATTCATCTGTTAAGCATAGCAAAAATATTCACGGGGAAATATTCACAACTAGTTTGCAATCGTTGCTCTGTCCCGATCGCTCCCGATCTATTCTTTCCGGCCATTCTGCAAGCCACCTGCATTATATTATAAAACACAGCCGATAATCTGTCCCCGGGAGACCACTTGCTATTGACTGAATATGGTGGTCAGGGCAACCTCACAAGGCTTATAACATGTTTTGTGTGTGTGTGTGTATGTGTGCGGGCGTGTTGCAGTAAATTAAGTGATTAATAGTTTGTAAATTAAGTGGTTAATAGTTTGTGATAGAACTGTGAAAGCATTATATTCTGTATAATGTACAGTATGTTTGTTGCATGTAGGATGCTAATTTTGCCCCAATCTGAGAGTTGCAAGTCATCATCACAATATCATTCTGAAACAAACTCTGAAACCAGTAACAATAACTCTAACCATTTTTTTATATATAACTTGTGAATATTAGGCATTCATTTTAACTTTTAATAAAATGTATTTCTTTTCTACATTCACACAGTTATAAGTTTCTGTTTCTTTATAAAATAGTTCAGTTTGGCAGATCTTTTTGAAATATGTGAATGTCTAATTTAGTATGCTGTGTTCTGGAGTGATGTTGCCTTGAGGCAAACATTTAATATTCTGAAATCCACTTACATGCCTCCAACTGTTAAGCAAGTAAAAATATAACCCATCACACTCAAAAGCATGAATCTGATAAGAGTTATAGGACTGAAGCACTTTGGGAAAAGAGGGACAAATTCATCCAGTATCTGCACTGTTAACTCTATACTTTAAGGTTCAATATAATGCCCGATGGCTGTCATTTCCTACAGGGAGTGCAGTATATAATAATAATAATAATAAACTTATTGTAGCCCCTATAGAGAAGATTGTTGCAATAAAGCTGCTGTACAGGAGGTAGGATGTGAACACTGCAGCAACAATATAACTAAATAGGAATTGGGGAGGCTGTTTATCCTGCCTGTCTGTTTTTAATTATACCTGTCCATCTGTATTTTGTACCTTGTTTGCTGGACGCCTGGCCTTTGCCTGCCCAATTAAACTTACTGTATGTGCCTACATTTTGGGTCCAACCCTGAGTATTGTCATTGTGAACAAATGTTCCTTTCCAAAACTTAGATTCTATTAATCTAAGTTGCCATAGAGGGCAGTTATATGCAGTTGTAAATATATTTGCAAATGTTTACCTAAACAAAACACGTTCACAACATATCTAAGACATATTCTATGTTCAAAAAAGGTTTATTTCTCTCAAATGTCAACACGTGTTATATGTATGTGTTCACTTGACAGGTATTGCATATCAAGATGCTGATTTAACAGCATTATTTATGCCCAGCTGTGTGTTGGACTGGTCACAATAAATGGCCACTATAAAATGTGCAGTTTTATCAGAGAACACAATGCCACACAAATGTTACAATTTTGAGGGAGCTATCTGCAGCAATATCCACCAGAAGGATAATAGTACACCTCTCATTTATTTCCTTACAGCGTTTACATTTTTTTCAGTATAGTATATATATATAATGAGATGACCATTTCATTATTTTATTTTTTGAGTGTGCTTCGGTCTGGTAAACACGACCGTGTACACCACATGCATGCTATTGGAAACCATAGTGACATAACGCTGAAGCCTTTTGGTTGAGTTTTATTAATTTTACTCAAAATATCTTAAATTATTGGGTAAAATATCTGAACTTTTGAACTAGACTGAGAATAACAATGCCTCTGGCTCAATTTGAGTGGGAATAACCCCCCAAAATATTTACTTTAATATAATATGTAATATACTGTATTTGCAACTGAAATGTTAGTAATTTTCTCCATGTGTATACCCACTGATTTTAAGCAACTCTAAAAAGATAACGTTAGATATATATTATATGTATTAAACTTCCTCACGCTTGAAAGCAGGCAGCAAGCAACGCTTGCATTTCATTATAAGTCAAACTGCCTTCTGGCTTCACATTGCCCTTTCAACTGGCATCTTAAAAAGTCAGCTCCCTAAAAGAAAATCAATAGGGGGGCTAAACAGGGTTTACATTTAAGTTGAAATTATGTCTGCTGTGATATAACCACCCCCATAGTGTACTCCAGGGAGACATTGCCAGCCAGAGAATAATAAATGAGACTAACTATAACCTTTTTATAACTACCGCTGCTGCAGATTACTTTTGAGTGGCAACAATACAATTACAATATTGTAGGTGCTTATTAGGCATAATGTCATTCACCATATCTCCTACAGTATATCACATGTCTAATCTTTACCCATTTCAACAATAACTTACAATGAACTGGATTGTATAGAATGTAGAACAACATGGAAATACAGGCTGTTACTGTACCTTACATCAGCCTTGGATTTGTGAAATCAGGCATTACAAATTTGGCATAACAAGCCTCGCCATTTGGTCTTATTGTTTGGAGCCAATTAGGGCAAATAATTCTGAGGATCTGTCCAAAACTTTAAAAAGACAAATCTACCAGCATCAAATGGCAAGAAGTCATCAAGTGATGTCTGAAACCAAAAGCAATTAAATCAAATTCTGTCATGTTCTTCCAACTGCACATTTTCACCCAAGAGATCACCTGCGCTCTTTCATTCATCATTGGTCAAAGGGGATTATGGGATTTCTTTCTCTGTAAAAGAAATATATGCAATGCGGTCTTCAAATGTAGCCAAATTAATGATGATTCTTTTGAAGGCATCATGTTAATGTCTCTTTTTCAGAGAGATTGCCTGAGTCATCATCATACAGTATGCAGTTACTGCTAAGCCCCTGACTCCAAGCAGGGGCTTGGCAGTTGATGTTGCTTAGTCTGATAAGAATTGGATCACATGATCTCATCTTGTTTTGATTTACAGCAGAAAAAATCATTATTATCTCATTGCTATACCATTTTAAGTTCAAATTAATTGTCATACCGGCGTGTACACCGTAATAAAGTTAGGGTCAGGTGAACGAAATGTTGTTTCTCACGTGCTTATAGAAATGACTGCTTCTAGAAATTACAATAAAAGTACAATGTGTACTGTACAGTAGTCATGCGTGAGTGTGCACGTGTGTGTGCGCGAGTGGGAGTGCTCCTCTAGTGGCTGGCAGCAATTGGTGTTTGCTTGTGGGTTAACAGCAAGCAAAAAACGACTCACCCAGATGGCTTTTTCATCGTCGCCGGGGTCGCCGGCGAATGAGAAGAAATTAGGATTCTGGACGTACTGTACATAACTATGAATGACACAACAGGCTTTCCCTATATGCACCTCAGACCACCTCTCTATTGTGCTAATCCCAAATACTGTAGATCACTGCTCATACAATTCTGGACAACATTTTGAATAGACTTGCACGGAGTGCTGGAAAATGGAATGCAGTCTTCTGGTCTGCATAAAGGGGGATCTTAGATATAATTCTATTGAATAACTCTTCCCGACCCTTTCCAAAAGTCAAATGGGGAAGTGGCCATATCGTTTATCCCTCTCACTCTGATCAATTATCTCTTCTGAGTACACAGGACTTTGAGCAAGGAGCTACCTCATCACTACACAAGACTACTTCTTATATTACAGCACCTAACATTGTCAGAGATTGCTAGCGTAAGGGACCTTAAGCTAGCAAAAATATGGTCAGAATTGTGTCTGTGCACAGTGGGATTCTTATCAGTTTTGTAATTGCTGCTGGGCAGGGATAATTCACAGAAACTAATATGCAAAAGATACGTAAAGTACCTAAAACCAGTAAAATGAGAAGAAAAAGAGGGAATTATAATTATTCTTAGAAAAGGAGAGTGGCGTTGCATCTGTGTGTGCATGTGTGTAACTGACGTCTGCATGTCCAAACTCTACACTGTAGGTATACCCTGAGGTAGGCAGATAGCCAGTGCTTCAACACCCCAAGATCTTGTTGCATAACAGGGATGGGCTGTCAGTCATCATGATTAGGAAGTAGCCTATCTAGCAGTGACATTTTAACCCCTCCCCTGTATTTAAATAGAGTTGTCGTCCTCAAACATTAGATGGATAGACGAACGGATGAGATGCAGTACATGGCTTTGAGATGGAATTGCAGTGTACAGCCATATAGAGACACTGCCCCCACCAGGCCAATTTATGTAACATCTCTATCTTCCCTAATCAACCAATTATGGAATTTCCTTGTTATTTTAGAACCACAGGACACTGTGTTTAGTCTGTGTGTGTAAGTGAAATGAATGAAGCTGTTGCTGCCTTTTAGGAGACGTGGCTCAAGAATTCAGCCTTGAACAAATATGGACACTTTCTCTTTTTCTTTCTTTCTTTCGTTCTTTCTTTCTTTCTTTCTAGCTCTCTCCGTGGCTCTGATCTGTCTGCATACCCCATGAAATACAATGTGACCAATTTGGTTAGCTAGCAACTTTGACAAAAGCAAGCTCGCAGACTTGTCTTTTGTGTTGTTTTAAAAGACAGAACATACTTCTTTCCAAAAAAAGCTCATGACATCTGTCTATCTCCAAGATAAAATGTGTGTTTTCCACATATATTAATTAGAATAATTAATATTAAGCGAAGCGGTAACAATGGTTTTTTTTCTTTAATCTGTATTATTCAAAAGTACACACGGCAGTGTCATTCAAATTTCCCTCCAGTCTCGTCTTTCTCTCTCCACCGTCTGGCTATTCAATACCCGTAAGACTAGCTACTCTAGATACACATCTAGATACAATCTTTAAAGTAAGTGAGAATAAAAACCACCAAGACACCATGCTGTACATTGACGATGGATTTCGATCTACACTCGGAGTTACAACAGCTTAATGGTTACCGGGTAGTATTGCTGTGGAGTGGGAGATGGCTGTTTAATATAAGCAGCTGTAAAACACCTGCACATCGTAGCTGCATGCACGCGTCATGACATCTGCCACGATGAGAGCAGCGGCAGCTAGTGAGATACGGGGTGAAAATATTCATCTTGTTTTCAACATTGCATTAGAGAGGAAAATCAAGAAGTATTTGTGGACATTTGTGAGCATCGGGATGACTGAAGTTGACGGGTCTCCTCATTCTAGAGTGTCGTTCCCATGGCAGAATTTAACAAATGGTTTGCACACTCTGCTGTCTTCTTTGATATGTGGCAGGCTAAGGAGAAGTATATGAAATCGCTACATGGTTATATTTGAATGCCCTGTCAGCCTGCTTGGCAACAGCAGGTGAATGTTTGGGCGCGCAAGGCGCGGAGTCACCCTGTTCCCCAATGTGACAGTTGGCCCAGGCAGTCGTTCTCTATCTGTGCGTTACCAAAGCTCTTTAGAAGCGGCAGCGCTTTTAGCGACGCTTCTCATTGTGATTGGAGCCTAATACTGTGAAATATGTCACGTTCATGTTGGACAGAAATACTGTTAGTGTGTATTATATGTAAGATAATAGTTGATTGTATGTATATCTAATAATGGATGTCTCTATGCCAGGGCTATTTAACTCCAGGACCGGAGTTGAATAGCCATGCTCTATGCCTTGTGCATTGAAAAAAGAGCTGGATATAGTGACACCTGCTGGTTAATGCTGCTTTAAAATAAAGCAGATTGAATTATCCCAGAAAGAACCTGAATGTGGTCAGAATGTCATTTAATAAAAGAAAAACAAAAATTAGATGAGAAAACATGAAACAAAATTGATGTACTGTAGAGTAAAATCTAGTAGTTTTGAAGGAGAAATCTTCAGATTTCGTGTGCTCTTAGTTTGTAAGAAAATATGTTTTACATTTCCTGAGACAAATGAGCGAGAGAAAGAAACATAATGTATGCCAAATAAAGAAGGGTAAAATAACAGAATGAAACAAAGGAAAATACACTAACCTTGACCACCTGGCAAATTTGCAATTGCGTTGTGTATTTCTTTTGTGTATTTGCGTTTTTCACAGTGGGAAAAAATGTTTTGTATCCTAGCAGAAAGTGAGTTTCAAGTCAGACTGAAGCCAATGAGTTGATGGAAGACTTGATGGTGCTATGGTGCTTGATTTTTTTACCTACAAATATGCCTTATTTTCTCAGTATCTGGTTAAGACTGGGGTTCATGGCTTGAGCCTTGCAAGCCATTGCAGTTTTAAGTCTTCTGTGGAACTGCTTAATGCGCATTTTAGATTAACTTAGCTAGCACTAACCTTTTTTTTTTTCCCCAAGCAGAACGCATGCATTTCTAGAAATGCATGTTGGTACAGTACAAGAATGTATAGCCATTCAGTGAATTTAATGTGTTACGAATGAATAGCTGCTCCCAACTGAACTTTTGGCGATTTCTAACATCGCTGTAAAGCATTGTAAGTTAATGGACCATCTTCGGCCTATTAACTTGCAATGAAAGCAAATGACCTTATTTCTGAAAAGCAAGGGCTAGAATAGTGTCGGAAGAGCCAAAGCAGCATTAATGGCCAAAAGTGTGTTATGTGTCCATAAATCAAAATTAAATCTCCTTGCGAGATCTCTTTAATGGCAAATGCCACACTGGTAAAATCATGACCATAATTGAAGTAAGCCATAAAGCCTTTCAATCTTCACAAAAATGTATTTGGTTCCCCTTTAAAAGTAATATGAAGGTGTAGGGGCCTTAACTGCGTATAATAAAATGTGATTGAAGTGGTCTTAATGTTAATCTAAAAGGCTAGCCTGTTACGTAACACCAGAACTATGACAACATTAAAATAGCATTTCTTAACAACAATTATGAAAGTTGACGGGGAAGCAGCATTTAATTTATTTTGAATTATCTTATTTGTGAAACATCGTTCGAATATCAAACAGCGTAGATTGCCATTAGAACGGCGGGTTTCAAAGTTAAAGAGCATCTACAACATCAGGATGCCACCAAGATACCTAAAATCACAATTCCTCGTAATAGCAATACACCAACAATGTGCCACCTCATGTTTAGAATTAACACATCCACTGCGTCGTCATTAGGCGATTGGGCTGTGACCAGCACATGAAACGTGCAGCTGTTACAGCATAATTTGTTTTGTTAAGTGCTCTACTGCACTGGCCTGGTGTAACCAGACCTAAAATTCACTTTGTGATTAAGGACTGACAGCGCTCCTTCGGGAAGTGTTCGCAGTCGTTTGCTCCTACTTGGCGTAGACCTTTAATTGATTTGTAAACTATTGAACAGCGCATTTAACCAATCGGCATTGATACAACTGTTTGATACAACATCTAGCTCTACCAATATTTGAAAACACCCATGAAAACATCATCTCACTAACAATGAGTGGACCACCAGCAGGATGGCTGTGAAAACATTACATTACATATTACTGGGTATTAAAAGTAATTAGTTATGTTACTCGAGTCGTTACTTACTAGATATATACTTTCACAATGACTACCCTGCCTCGCCCTTTCCGAAAAATGACACCCTGTGTAGCCAGCTCATTTTAGAATTGAATCCTCTTCATTGGAACAACAATGAACATAATGAATAAGTGAAAACATTGCAGCCTGTCAAACCAGATGATTGGACAGGCTGGTTCAATAAGCCTACCCTAAGTTTTGCTAGGACCAGCAAAATAATAGTAAGATTAATACAGAGATGGGGAAGAACTTCACTAAACCATCCTCAGAATCCATAGAAGCACCATTTTGTTTTAATGGACTTTTATTTTTTTTACTGTATACCTTTCCAAACCCACCTGCTGTTAGTGGTGAAACAGCTCTATCTATACTCACAATGGGGACGGAACTATGCTATAAAGCCATAATACACTGTGGAATAAGCCAGGCTTACAACTATCAGCTGTAAGCCATTGATTTTTAATGTTCCCTGCCAGTAATTGATGTATTACGCTTGGTTAGCAAAGGGCTGCGCTGAGACATTTCAGAATGAAAAGAGTTATGGTGGAAAAGACAAGCAGGATTGTCTCATAAAATCAACCAGAAGCCTCATCTTGAATTTTAGAGGTTGAAGGACTTCTTTCTTTTTTTTTTTACCTGGCAATTTGAAAATCAAAACTAAAAGGAATAACACTAGGTTAATTAATTGTCACGTTACTTTCTCAGAACAGGAAACCAGGAAATGTAACGATGGAGTCAGCAATTTTAAGAATATAGAGTTTTGTCAAATTCAGCGACTATCTCCTGATACACTCTATATCTGTCCAGCGTGTGCACGCTGAAAAACATAATCCTGAGTTACGTTCTACACAGCCCTGCCTGGATCTGTAAATAGGAAGACAAACATTGCTGCAGACCGCACCACACTTTCCCAGCCTTGGCAATACCTGTCCAATTTGGGAAACGTTTTAAAATCATCCAAGGCCCTTACTGACTTACAAGTGTATAATTAGAAAGCAGTACATCATGAAATGTAAACGTTTTTATGGCTTCCCAGTCAGGCGAGTGGTTACAACACTGACTCGATGTTTATGAGTTGGCAATAATGTTGAGTAAATGTATCATTTGTTATGTTCAGACTTGAGATGCACTGCTCTTATTTGAGGTAGTGGTATACCAACAGCTAACAAATCCATAATCTGCAGTGATTAATGTATTGATTAATAATTATGGAGATTTCTGGCATACGTATGCCTGTTCAAGCAATCAATCAAAATGTATTTATGAAGCACTTTAAAAGTGCACCAACAATTTACACTTACAATATAACAATACAAGTATTAAAAGATGATCAAAAAACAATAAAAACAGAATCAAATGTTATGATGTGATATGGTTTGTACAGGAACCTGTTGCTTAGTTCCACTCTCTATTGGTATGTGTACTGTAGGCCTACCATTTACCTGACGCGCCTTATGGTTTGTTACACACAACCATCAGGGAAGGTGTCCATTGAAACTTTTTGGAGAAGGGCAGGCATCTGTGACTGGCTAACATCACACCTAAAATATGCCAGCATATAGGTTTGCGTACCAAACTCTGGACTTTTAAGAGTACTGACCAAATCATGTCGGTACTAACGAGTACCAATTCGAGTTCAATCAATCAGTTCCAGATTTCGATACCTTATAGCACGTAAAGAGAGAAACGTGAGCGAGATTACATCATCCCTGCACAACCTGGAGCTTGTTCAATGTTCAACACAATCACCGATACAGTGAGCCAAAAGCAATCTCAGTTTCAAATATTTTCTGTACTTTACTCCAGATTAATTTCGTCGTTCATGAAGGGTTTACATTTATCCAGCTGAAGTCTCCATAGATAACAATTTAGTTCTGGCCTATTTATAGATTGCTCAATGTTCACTGTGTCATCGTCAGGTTAAAGGAGTTTCCAGTAGCCTATATTCTTCATGTTCAATGGATAAATAGCTTTTTATTTTAGCACATTGCACATCTGTTTATCAGGGGATTTACTGCAGCCTCCGTTTAACCCTTTGAGTGTTCGTGAAATACACTTCCGGTAGGTAGTTTGCAGTTAAGACTGGAGCAGTGAGATAAACAGACCGCTGTAGAAGCGGACGCTAACGTAAGATACCGTATTTCTGCATCTGAGAACATAGTTAAAATTCATACACAGACAGCATAGGCTACTGTAGCAATAAGGGGCGATCGGGAAAACTTTAGGAGACAGTTAAATAATGCTTAAATTAGGCAATAGGCTAAGAAGAACTCCTAAAACATGTTGTTTTTAAAGAGTCAGTCATGCCGTTTTTCTCCATAGGCTACATTTAATTATTGTAATGTTATTACAGAGAGTAAAGTACCGATAAAAGGTACCGTTAAGTACCGGTACTGAATTCGAGGTACCGGACCGGCACTGGTATTGATTCATAAGTGAACGGTACCCAACCCTACCGGTATAGCTACCATTATGACACTGGTTGATCCGAAGTGCATGGCCTGTCTATACTGATATTCATGGCGAAGTCAAATTGGAGCTTGCGAGATCAGTATGGTATCAGGAGGCTTCTAACTAAACCAAAGATGGCACATTTCAGAACTCAACTTGAGGCCAAGACAACAGTCATATGAATTCAAAGTTATTCAACACATTAATTCTTCACAATCTCCATTCATCTAACACAGATACATCTGGGTGACTGAATGCAGACTAATAGTCGTTGATGTGGGTTCTATTAAACTTTCAAGCAGAAAGATTATTACTAGGGCCAATGAGATACAAATTATATACAGCAACTCTCCAAGCAAATTTATTTATATTCTAGTCTATTTTAAATGTATTTTGGGTCATAAATCACACATTATGAAAGTTTTAAATGTTTTACTGTCAAGTTTAATAAATAGTATAAAATATAGTATGAATATAAAGTATACCCAATCAGTAGTCTGGACATATAGGCTATAATTATCTTCATTTTATTCATTTTTCCGGACGTAGCTTTATAGGAAGTTGTGAAGCCATGTTTTTGAGATTGACAAGATCACAGCACACATACTTAAAGATCACTGTACTAAAAGGAATACAGAAGTGGATTACTGAAAACAACATTTTACCTGAATAAATCACACATGATATTCATGAACCCTAATTATCCGTCGTGCTGTCCTAGGGGCCAAACGACGCCCAGCAAGATTCTGGACTGCTGAAAAGTTAAGCCCTCGCACTGTCCTGGGGGCAAAATTAAACCCTTAAGTGGAGAAAAATGTTATAATAATGAGAGAATTGCACAATTATATACATGGCAGAAATAGGCTACACATATCGGTAGCCTGGTGCATGTTTCACATACCATAGAGGCATATTACTGTACTGTAGAAGCAGTATTCAACACAACACAGCCAGTGAATGAAAAGTCAAAATGGGGTAATTTATCATAAGGGGCCATGTACAGGCATGCAATGCAGCCAATGGCAAATTAACACTTTCAAGGAACTGGAGGGTAGACAAAATTAAGCCACATTTAATTTAATGGGACAAGGTTCCCTTACATAATTCCAGGCTGGCTTGGTCACAGCATGGGACAGATACAATACTTTGTTCTTATAGTTTTGCTTTTGCAACACAAATATTTTACATTGGTATCACAGTGTCAAATGTAACTTGGTTTGCTAAATTGGCCAATTTGTATAAAGGATTTGAATAATATCTCAGATAGAGATAATAGACTTTAGCTGGTTGAAGATGGCTTGGGAAATGCATTGAGCAAGCTGTGAACGTGGCTGGGATAATATTCAAAAGATGTTTTGTTTATAAACACATACTGTAAAAAAGTGAACATGTCAATGAAGAATTATCACTGAAATAGCTTCATTATTTTGTTCCTACTTAGGAAGATATTTCTTACAGCTTACTTCTTAAATGTGTCATATTTATTCATGGTCAGAGTTTTATCATATTCATTTATCTAATTTTCCAAACTTGGTTCCGCATTGCACCAAGCCCAACTGTCATATAAAGACTGTTTGAAAATAGATGCATAGGCTAAGATGGCCTGTAGGCTACATAATGGACAGCTATACAATGCCAGAGAGGAATACATTGATGGACTTGCACACTGCATCACAGGCTAAATGCATTTCAACCAACTCATCCATCATCAGCACCCAAAGGGCCTATTCTTATGTCAGTGTGTAGATTCAGGTAACAGCTGGGTGTAGCTCTCATCACTTTTGTCAACATGTCCCTCAGGATTCTGTACAACGTGGTATAGATCCCAGAGCCCCTGATGAGTGTGCAAAAGTCTGCAATCTTCAATTATACACTTATAATTCTAGTTTATAGTATGTGGCACATACTTCACACATAATGAATCCCTGTGCATTAGTCCCTGAAGCCAGGGACTAAAAGTTATCTTAAAGAAAGAAGGTTCAAGTGTATGCCCTAATGATCTCTGACGTTCATTATTTCTAAGACAGGAATTCTGATAACTCGGTAGCAAAAATACGGCAGGTGAAAATGCAAGATTAGAAACGTGAACATTGCGAATAAAAAGTATTTCACGAATCATAGAATTACCCTAACAATGTAGCAGTTTGAAATTTACTTTAACCAAACACATTTTATAATTGCTAACTTTGAGAGAGTTCTGTAACTTTTAAATGAACAATCAGCACCACAAAATGAAAGCCGATGCTAAAATTACCTTGGCACCACAAAATTAGAGGAAACGTGCACAAGGGTAAATGTGTGGAAAAGGCGTACATGAACAGGTGATAATTGGTGCATGTGCTTGTTCCTATAGTGCATGATGTGACATATTCTATTTACAGTACCGTAGATAAAAAGATATCAGTGTCATTAGTGTGCACCATTTGGTGAAGGAATATCACGTGTGTTAAACCATAAGACCTTAACTTGTTAAACAAGTCCCATGGAAGCTGTAAACGTCTGAACGCATGCATAGTAGAACTGTGTGAATTATCAGACAGACAAGAGGCTGCCAGATGCAACCAGACACCTTCCGCATCATTACTGGTTAGAACACCATCACATCTAAAGCCTGACTTTGCCACTAAACCATGTTATTTTCCCGCCTCTTCTGAGTACATAATTACTGTCAACCATTTTCTGTCTGTCCACATGCTGTGATTGGTTCTTACTGTAAGTTGCTTCAATTTCTCGCACCATAAAATAGTTAAATTAACTGTGGTGAATGCTACTTTGTGACTCTTCTGTAACTATTCAGTTCACCCAGGTGTGTGCACTCTGTCCCTCACCAGAAATACAGTAGACCATGTTGTTTCCGCAGTTGACGCAGGACACAATGCACAAAGTAAATGATTGAGCGTGTACAAGGTTGTGCTACACAACCTTTAGCCGTAAATCAATTGACTAAACTATGAGGAAAAGAGACCAGAATGCTGAGAAATTACAGGATGTTTCTTGTACCTTCACCCGCCCTGTGCTGCATTTCCTGTTGAGGAAATAGCATAGGATTGTTTAAAAAGATTTGTCCAGTAATGACGGTGGACTGATGAATCTTCCTTTAGATGACACAAACAAAATCGATGAAGAAACAACAACGTAAGGAGCAAAGGATTTTCTGTGCTAAAAAGCAATTCTGTACTAAAAAAGATACACACACACACACACACACACACAAGCAGTCACACAGCCAGCAAAGACAATGCAGTGCTGTGCTGACAAGGCAAACTGGAATTACAGTGTTCATTAAGCTGGCTTTAATACTAAATCTACTGGGGGCTACATCAGACATAGTGGTTAATGCTGCTTTATATCATATTGCCATGAGCACAGACACACACAATGCACTCCTACAAAAATGTGCACAAACCTGCATGCAAAAGTGTAAACATGGATACACAATAGATTCACAGAGAAAACACACACACACGTCAGTAAACCAACAATCCACATGTAGTAGTGGTATTACTTTATTTTTTATACATTGTATTGTTTTTACTAATTTTGTATTGTTTTTTAATGACGTTGTAGTGTGAAACACTTTGTGTTACATTAATTTGTATGAAAAGTGCTATATAAATAATGATTGATTGATTGATGTAATAGTTATGCTTGCAGAAATCAGTTAGCATTTTGCTAATTGTCAGACAATGCTAACGAATGTGCAGTGATCCAATCTGAATCATGTGCTACATTTCACTAAGCCAGAATCACTATGGCTGTTGAACATGTATTTCTTGACCGTCTTCCCATATGCATAATGTAAAGTACTGTTCAAGACAAGATTGTTAATATTAAATAAATATTTTGGTTGACGAAAGTAATCGTTTTAATTACGGTTGACCAACATGTAGAGGCAAAAGAGGGAAAATGTAGAGGGTGTTCAACATTTAACCTACTATACTGTGCATAGAAATGTTTGGGTGAGTGGATGGTAACGGGAGAAAAAGCAGCTGCTTCTAATCTTTTGCAGAATTCGGCCCCCACAAGGAAAAAGGAAAGAGATTAACCCACCTTAATTTTAAAACACCTGGATATTATGTTGAGGATAAATCAATGTGTGAGGTCACAGTGATTGCCGTATATGTCACTGAAACTGAACGGAAATTACAACGCTAATATTTCCTGCATGACCTCCTATACACATGGGGACAGTCTCCTGGCGACGGGTAGGGGAGAACAGTGAATCACAAGCTTTATGGAGTGCTCTGTACTTTAATAAAGAGGAGTGACTGACTATGCTTGTGGAAGTCATTTGCATTTAGAATCCTCAGCATGTTTGGTGATGACAAGTACATAAATGATATAGAATGTTAAATACAACATTTGAGGTAAAAAAATAAAATAGACAACTGCATAAAATTCATGAATGTTTACCATATTCACTGAATGTATAGACTTCAAAATGCACATACAACCACCATCTACGGCTATTTTTTTATCCCATAGATTTCCATTCATGATTCAATAATGTCTCCTCTATAAAGTGTATTAATGCACACCCAATAGTATACTCAATCCCAGGGGCGCCGTACAAATTGGCCATTGTTAACAACGGATACAAAAGGAATAGTATTTTGACCCTCAATTCACTTTTACTCTCAAATCTAGTCTCAAAGGTGAAAAATGTAATACAGAGAATTGTACGCACTAGAAA
This sequence comes from Forbesichthys papilliferus, assembly GCA_025399855.1. NCBI lineage: Eukaryota > Metazoa > Chordata > Actinopteri > Percopsiformes > Amblyopsidae > Forbesichthys > Forbesichthys papilliferus. The sequence continues at coordinate 12,840 of JAODOY010011334.1, read as the reverse complement.
ATCTGATAGATATGGTGGCTGTTAAGGTCCACGCAGCTAGCTAGCTAAGTACTTGAAAAAACACTTTACTTTCCTGGAGTCGTACATTAATACTGACAGCCTAATAAGTATAGAGTATGTACAGTATGTGAGTGATGTGTGCATGTGTGAGGAAGAAGGATAATATGTATGTGGGGCAAAATGAGATATTAGTATGTCTCACAGCAAGTTCACTTGAACACCTGCTTGCTAAGGACATACACAAGTGCTTCTTTCATGAAGTGAAATGTCGTTTTAGCTTACACATTTTAAATGTATGGAAGAACGTGTGTTGCAGCAACTTCTGTGGTCACACATTTCAACGGTCACAGATCACGGTGTAACGGCAGCAGCTATGACCTGCAGCCAAGGAGAACAGAAGCCAAGAAGAGGAAACCAAGAGCGGACGAATTTCCTTCATCATCATAAATTGAAGAAGAGCTTCACTACCCCTTGTATTCATCTTGTACTGTAGGCCTGTTTATCTTGTATTCAAGATACCAGAAGACACAATACAGTGATCTGACCACTTTGAAAGTCATAATGTATGAACTGTGCATTAAATTAATGTACAAAGAGATAGATTAGACATAGATTTACATTGTAACTGAACTCATGCCACATGTTCAGAACACTGTAAGGACTACATGCGTTTGACCAATCAAGATGACCACAAGGTGGCATTTGTATTGATGCATTAACATACATAGGGTTATAAATATAATTTTAGTGGCCAAACAATCACACATGGGTGAAGCATGACAGTAGAAACAGGACTGCACCTACTGCAGTTGATCTACTGTGTGTTTCTCCACCTAAGATGTTTATTATTGATGTTTCAGAGATTTGATATTTGTATCCTTACAGGCCAAGGTCACTTTGATGTCAGTATGGGGGGAAATTTCACAGCCCTAACCGGTTGGTGATACCTTGGAGGGGAGTCAGATCAGAGAGAATCAAATCATAAAGAACACACAGACTTGAAAGAGACATTGATATCGACAATAACACACACAAACACACACACACGCACACTTATGGTAGTAGTGTAGCCAAAGGCTGCTATATGACTGGGTTATGGGTCACAGACATATTATTCAAGTTGTGTGTGTGTGTGTGTGTGTGTGTGTGTGTGTGTGTCTCCCCCAATACTAAATAGGTGTGAAGTGGATCTTGCTGTAGGTCTCTGCAACAAGGCAGTGGAAGAGATCAGCATCAATCGAGGTTTGCGGAGGATTGCATAGCCTCCGTTGCAAATGAAGGCTTCTGTGAGTGGCCACACAACCCTGGCTGTACCCTGACTACACAGAAACTCTGTTCACCATTACTGATATACAGACACACACACATCCACATACATTATATATAAACTTATAAACAGTAAGGACATTTCTTTTTTATAGCATTAATGCTTCTTGGCAATACATCTTCTAGCATTGGAAAGCTTGCTTATTTTTCTTTTAAATGGTGCCACATTTGTAAGGAACATATATTTAGGTATGTTATGTATGTATGTATTTTAAACAGCAAACTTTGCACTTTGCAATGTGTCCAAGACAAATTCCGCTTGGGGCAATAAAGTCTGTCCATTTTGTGGGTTGCGCCCATGACACATTTGCTAAATCTTCTCTGACAATGCTAAACAGCTTTTCTTTGCTGTTGACTCTTGTTTGGTGGATTGGATGATTGGGTCTTAAGGAAACATATTGGCAATTTATCAATTTATTCCTGTAATGTAACAAACTGGAGCATCGGTGACATGTGGAAGACCCATACACAGCAACAAGAGCCTGGCACCTCCTGCTCATGCTGGTGGACACCAGCCTGGTCACACACTGCTGTGGGGATGGCATCCCATTCTTCAACCATCATTTGTCTCAAGTCAGCCAACGTGGTTGTGTTGGTCACGCTAGCACGAACAGCACCCCCAAGTGTTCAAAAATGTCCTTACTTTTTGTGCATATTATATATGCTAAAACAAAAAATAACTGATTCAAACATGACATTAGAAAAGGGTCATCTAAAAGATTGAAATTTGACTAAGTTCAAAGTGCTTAGAGGATAATACATATTGGATATTAGGACATTTTGTGAGGCTAATGTGTATGTGTGGAGCTTGACCATATATATATTGGAGTACTTTCAGTTCAACTCTTGTTCATAGCATTAAAGGTCCAAGTGTCATTGAGCATAGCAATTATTTTAATGCCAACCAATGTGTCACCCCTCAGATTTAGACCCTTATTCGTGACTTTCTTGATGACCGTAATTGGTAGGGTTAGTGCCTGCCAGAGGTGGGTTTCAGTACAGCGGCATCTGTCACACCCTGCCCTGCCATGCACTGCCTCACCAGCAGGTGGCATCAACAGAAGACCAGAAGAGAGCTTGGTTTGCTCTCATCAGTTTCATAGCACTAACTCACCTGTTTGCTATTACTGTAAAGGCAGGGTCAGTCATTTTGCTAATTTCGAGCTCAAATCCAAAAAATATATCCAGAAGGGGGCAGACCAGGGCCGAATCATCCCTGGCTGAACCCGGAATATTTTCCTTGACTACCTTAGAATTTCCACAACAACAACCAACATGTCAAAATGTGGAGCGGCATGGACACATCATATATATGTTAGGTGATTACAAACTAGCTCTACGAACTTCTCTTTGAAACTTTCCACCATTTTTCTTTGTTTAGAAAATGCTGTTGATCTACCTGTCCGATCCTGATACTGCCCCCTACACTCATGTGCTGTATTGCATCATGCGTACGTAGCGTTAATTTCTGAGGACGCGCACAAACTACACTCCAAAGGAACGCAGGATACGCGCCCGATACGCCCGGTAGCCATTTTGCGTATTTAGAAGCAAGTATTTCGAAGGCTTTATTGTATATACTCCTGTGTTTTTTTTTTTCGTCCAGTTTTGCCCCATGTGGCATTTTATTTTGAGAAAGAAACACCACCACTGTAAAGATTTTAAAAAATGATTCAAGGGTCTTTGTTACAGTGTGACATTAGATATTATACAGTGTTGTGTGCATAATCAACTAAAACATTTGTAAATTGACACAAAACAGTCTCAAAGTGCGACACCATATTGCCACATCTGATACAGTGTCTGCTGTGCCGTGTCATTGCTTATATTTTAATCCGGCATTATGTATAGCGCAACATAGGTCACATGACACAGGACCAGCTACTTAATGAGATACTAAACAGAACAGTCAGTTGTCTTAAATAGGCTTATCACCATGGTAACCCAAGAGTAGCTGTGCTTGTAGGTAAAATAATTTATATTTAAAGGTTAAAGGCAGTTTACATGTAATAGTTTACTTATGTTGATCATAATATCACATATAGAACACCTTAATTCTAGAAGAATATCTGTTGATTAAGTTTGTAATGTCGCAAGACTAATTATGATTTAGAATATTCTTGCTATGTTTGGTTGCTGTAGTGATCTTTTCACAACCAGTGTCTGATTGTAAGTACTTTATTTGTTATAGTTCACAATACGAAACCCTAAGTAAGAAAGTTAAGAAGAATGAATGGGATGATACGTAACTGTCTGTAATAAGATGAATACATGACAAAAGTATCAGTAAAGTATCAGATCTGCAGTGTCTCTTGTCATCATTCAAGCCTCGTCTTCAGCGTTGTCTAGCTATCTGTCAATGGGTCAGAACAGGACAGAATAAAGGAGATGTGGTTTATTTATTTAAATCTAGCTGGCCCTGGGGTCATTCTGATGATGTTCTGAGCCTGCATGCTACCTTGATTCTTAATTGTATACGGGTGGCAGTGGCACAGGGGTTAGAGCGCATAGTCATTGGTTCAAATCCCATTGCCTCCTAGCCCATTGTCAAGATGTCCTGAGCTAGACACCTAACACTAAATGCTCCTAGTCAACAACCTCACAGAGTCCAGCCATCCTCCCTCATGAAAAAAAGGCAACCAAGCATAACCTCTGTTACCCAACCAAAGGACTGGGACAGTAGCTTTTGAAAACAACGTTCTCAATGTGAACTGTGGCAGATTATCACGGTGGACCGAGGATGTATCTTGAAATGTATAGGGTGCTGCTCTGTCTCCTTCCATTATTACAAGTGTTGAAGTAAGGAGTTTTTTGCGATTGCTTTCTGCCACTTCAGCAAAGAGCATGCAGAGATGAGGCTTGTGGGGATGTAGAGAAAACACTCGAGGCCAATGCTTTTTGTCAAACCAAAAGCAGGGTAAAGGAGGCAGGAATGGAAACTAGCACCTCCGTTTTTTAAATTCAAAGTCCAAAATGCATAGTTTACTAAAAGGGAGTGGATTAGATTGTTGTATTTATGTTACCTTTGTATTATATGTTATGGGATGAATGAATTATATAATTATGTAAAGTTGAAAAAAATGCTTTTTTTTTTTGTATAGAGCACAAAGCTACTTATCATCACAGACACAGTCGTAGTCATGATTCTCTATGGGTGTGTGTTCTTGGCGTGGCAGGGTGAATGGGGATTGGAGGGGTAAGTGGTGCGAGTCAAGTTGGCCTGGTTATGCCAGTGGGCCGGCTTCGACAAAGAATGAAGCAGCCGTGTGTTGTTGTGAGAACCAGCTCACGATTTACACCCACTCAAAGATTTGAGTTTTACATTTTCTGCAGTTACCACGCTTGGCTCACACATCCACTCCATCCACAAAATGATGGTGCTGGTGGTTAGATAGATTTTGTGATACTGAATATGACACACCCTCATGCAATTGAGTCTTCATAAGATTGGATGGGTGAGTAATAACCTATGTGGCCTCATTTATTATATTAAGACATAAAACTAGTTAGAATTCAATCTCACATCTATCTGATCCTTAGCACCAATCTGGTAATAATTAGGAGTTATAAAAAGTTATTAACCACGGCATGTATGAACAGGCACACGAGGTAAATGTCCCTGGATGGAGCTGCGTGTCTCAATAGAGAAAATCACTAGCTGTGCCTGCACGGTTATGCAGGTAATTTACCAGGAACAATTTGTAAAAAGGGCTAAAATGTTAACATAACACAAGGGTTAGTGTGGTGGGAAATATACAGGAGGTTAGTGTGGTAGCAGTCATTTACTTTTGCTTTACTGTTATTGTCAAACCTACATCTCTTGCTGAAAGCCTCTCGTCTCGTCAGACAGGAATGCCTTAATGACAACTTATCTTGGCAAATGGAAGGCATTGGAGCTGTATGATTGAGTAATTTGACCTTCCATGCTGTACCTTGCAGGGCAATAAAGTATTTATTAAATAAAGAAAGTATTTATTAATTGATTATTCATTTGAGTTTGGGTTGTGTGGTGTGCTACACGGAAAGCCAATATGGCTGTTATCGCTCTTCACTCTTAAGCACTCCTTAAGTGTGTGACTATATTTGGACACTCATCAACTCATCAACATTTTGGTAACTACATTTAGTTGTGTTTTTCTAAGCAATTTAATTTAGTTTCAACCAAAGATATTGCTATACTGAAAATAAGTCATTGTATATTTTAGCCAACATTTGGTTACAGTTTCATATTGAATTTTCACTGTACATCTAATTATGCATGTCATATTCAAGGTACAGTGTATTAATGTCCAACAATATTTCTTTTTCAGGCAGGGTGCCATTTCAGGCAAGCACGGGTTTGCCTGCAGAAATATGCATGTTCATGGGTTCCAACCTTCACTGGTAGTGCTGAATATGATGTGCCAACCTATACAAGACAATCATCCCGTAGTAGTTTATTTTGTTAAGGAAGAATACACTTTTGCTGCTGCAAGTTTCAACACAGACAACATGTTTCTTCTAACACATCTGAAGGCTGATAACACCTCAAAGCATTTGCATCCTTGGTGTTTTTGAAAATGTATACTTAAAAACAGCAATATGTTATTGCCAAGCAGTGAAAACAGACAAACATACATTTGCAAAGATTATGCATAATAGTAGTTTACTTAACTGGCATTTGTATATTTTAAAATACCCCAAATATTTTAATGTCTTCATCTTTTTAATGCGTTGAGTGTGTTATTGCACAGACATGTTGGCAGACAGATGATTCTGACAGCAAACCTTCTTTAACCAATACATTCATTTGCAGCTACTATTTTTCCCACCTCTTCACACTTTCTGAATTGTGTACTAAAGTGCATTCATACAGCGCCTATATATACCAGACCCAGGGCTCCATTACAAGCCACATCTGGAAGAAGCTTGGTTTGGCGCTGGAAGAATCATGGATGTTTGTGTTTCACTGAGAGAAAATCCCAAATGGACGCTGCTCTATGTGATGAAACGTCAACGTATCACTCTCTTCACGCTCCCCTGACTTCACTGCCTCTTCTTAACCCTCAGTCCCATACTGAATAAATCAGCAATGGGGTTTACCCCCTGCAACAAATCTTGTACTATCTTCCTTTTTATTCCACTCTGAATGTTTATGCGATAACAAACTTGAAGTTGGAGATCCGCCATTTTTTCAGCACATGAATGTCTCAAAGATTTGTTTCCATATTATAGTTCAGGACTGACGTATAAATATTCTTATTGCTTTTCCATGATCTATAAATCGGATTTATAGTGTTTATTAGTGTACTGAATTATGTGTACAGTACTGTGTGTAACACTTTAAATACCCTCCACATGCCTGTATTAACTATACCTGTTTGAAATATTGCTTGTGCTATTTTTATCATTGGAAACGGCGATGGATTGAGTCTTAAATCTAGATTAAGAATAATGAAAAGACTGAAGGCAATATTTAAATTGGCAAAATAGCTTTCTTTTCTCACATTAATTAATGTTGGCCAATCAAACTAGACATCCAAAAGAAGTACATGCTGAAAACATACACTAAAACACATTATCTCAGTATCATTATACCTTTAGGTATGTGTTTGAAACAGATAGTTGGACAAAACTTGTAACTTAATATTACTACTGCATATATGTAATTTGACACAAACACATTTTTCAAATAAAAAGTATATATACGCATTACATGAATTACATTAACTAAATATATTTGAACCATGTACATTTCCATGAGATTTAAATTCTACTGATTGTGATGGTGCTGAATAAATGATTTGTAGCTACATAATTAGACTGTAGTAGAAAACATACAGGTGCTCTGTGTGTGGTCTGGAGGAAGGTCTGGGAATAACATTCAGCACTTTCATGATCCTGGGTTCAAGGGAAAAATATTATTATTATTCTTTTAAGCCTGTGTATTGTGTAGCTGTGCATTGTGTAGGTGTCGAAAAAGGCCATTACCCTTTCCCCATGTGTGTGTTTCCATAAAGAGAATTTGACTGCAAAGGATACAACTTTGGGGAAAAAGCGATGCAGTAAAGTATGATTTACTAACCAGTAAATAATATGAGCCCTGCGTGTGTATGTGTAAAAAAGGTTATGAGTCATTAAGCCACTAAGGTGTGTACACTGAAAATGTAAACTTTGTGAAGGATCACTAAACACATAAACAAAGACATCAGGTGTCTAATGGAATAGCATGAAACAAAGCAGAGTCTGCTGTATGACCTAATGCCAATTTAAATGAATAATACATTCCTATTTCTCGATGACCACTATGACAGAAGACAACAAATTAATGTTATTCTGTCTGTGTACTTATGTTTGGCTTGGACACTCATGGCTGTTGCCCACCGAATTTCAAGTGTGCGGTGTTGTATAAGTTGGTGAAAAATAGATGCTGACACCAGTTGTTGTCATCATGTGACATAAATCATGTCAACCCAGAAACTAACTAACTGACAGACAGACAGAGAGGGAGCTGTCTCAATCTGACAAGAGGAAGACAAATTGTTGTTGGCCAGTGAATTGAATTGAATTAAATGTTCTTTACCTAATGTATGGTATATTGAGCATGTATTGTATGGTGTGTTTGGGTTACTGAATCCATGTTCTCATGGTATTTCATAAAAAAATGTATAGTGTAATGTAATAATATTTTATATTAGTATATGTATACTTCTGTTTTCAAATATTTTTACAGACAAGCAATGTAATTACTTGTATAATATGTATGATAGTTTTAGAGTTTTAGTGTCCGCTTCTTTTGAAAATAATACTGAAACGACTAAACTAAACAAAAAAGTAACAAATGCTGAAAAAACTGAAACTAGGCTCCAAGAAGAAGAACTTCCAGATCTTAATAACGTTTATATAGTTGCATAGTCTACCCAAGCTTCACAATCATTTTTCACACAGAGAATATCTATTTTACTCAAATTTTTATATAATATATTATTTAGATGTAGTTATCTAACACACACACACAACTATTAGAATTATACTTTTATTTTGTTATCCTTACACTTTATAGTATATTACAGTAAAGGCCGTTTGGCCTAATGATAGTGAATTATGTTGCTGACATATTTTACACTACTCTATATACTGTACTCATTAAAAGTAGCTTTAGCTAATGACGTTGGCTAAATGCCTGGAACGCTAATGCAAATGTAAACATAATGCAGCTAAAGCATGTTAGGCAGAGCAAGGTTTTCCTATACTGTGTATTTGCATTATATTATTCAGGGCCTTTCTAGACTAATACATCTTATTTATAACATCCAGGCAGTTCAGTAATGACATACTGTAGCTGTTTTTTTTTTTGTTTTTTTTTTTGCTGGTATAGGCTAATGTTAATGATGCAATGAATTAAAATATTTGGCATTAGTACCTCATGCTGTCATGCATTACTAGAGAACATACATAAGTTTACTTATGGAGGTACGTTTGAGCACATTCACATAGTGTAAAAGTTATTTTTATGAACATTAATGAGAACAAAAATACTTTGTTGATAAAGCAAATGTACAATAAATTAACTTGCAAGTTTAACCCGTTATCTTTCTCTAGTTTGGTGTAACCAGACTAGCCACGCTCAATTGGAAAGTGTTCTTAGTCGTTTCCTCCTACTTATGATAGACCTCATTTTAAAACTATTGGACAGCGCTGAACCAATCGGCATTGCTGCAACTGTTTTGATCACCTCATCTAGCTCTACCACCATTTCAAAACACGCTTGACTTCAAACGTCATTTTACTAACCCACCCTGCAAACTCTTATGCAAACAGGGGTTTCCAGACTAATCTCAGCTAAATAAATTTAGTTGAGAACATAGTCGGGCGGATCCAGGCTAATCTTGCTCTGCCACTCCACAACCAAACAACAATCTATAGGAGACCCAAGTTTTTCATCGTACGTGTGTGATCCTATATGCTTTTCCCATAACACCGGGCTCATTAGGGATAAAGGCCAAAGCAGTATCAGTGTAAACCCAGAAGACGTCTACAAGGACACACAGAAATTTAAATGTGAGAAAAGCTTCCATAGCTTGCATTACACATCTGAGATGCACACACACACTCCTGTCCTTGGAGGATGTATGCCCTATACAGCACACATGCAATGCACACAACACTCACTGGGTTTGTATCTTGTATACAAAATATACATCCACTCACACGCTGTGTGTTTCATGCACACAAATCAAGTGGCACGCAGAGAGCCGTGTCAAGAGAGTCTCGTCAAAAACAGCAATGGCGGATCGTGGTGCCTCAAAACAGTTCCCAAAAGTTAGCAGCAAATACTACAGAAACAGAATAATAAACACCATATGCATTGTCTCGTAATAATAATATTACTGTACATCTCAGGATTGCTGCAGGGAGTCTTTGTCTTGGTTAGAGGTAGAGTGAGAGTGATTTCTTAGAGCCTGTAGATAAATAACTGACAGTTAACCAATTTGACAATGTCTTTTAACAGTACTGTATATAAAGGTATCAATGCAAAGCAGTTTGAGTGGGGACTGTAAGAGGACATTGAAGATCTGCAATCACTGAAGGGATTTACATTTTAAAAGATTTTAACCAATGAGGATTTCAATTTCCCCTACACAAGTTACAGTTACAAACACACACACACGACGTGTTATGCTTCTGTCATATTTCCTTCTCTCCATCTGATTGGTGGGCATGCAGATGTCAACCTTAATCTAATCTAACCTAATCCAACTAGCGTTGCGCTGGCCTGCGTGGCGGTGAGCACACTCTACCCAGTCTATTCCCTTGTAAATAATTAGATTCCCAGGCCACCCACCTTCGTCTCAGGCTGCCTGCCTGGTGACCACCTGGCTCCGTCCTTCATTAAGCCAGGCTGGACAAGATGGCGCTAGGCTAAGAGTAACACGCGACTTCAGTAGCCTCTGTCGTCTTGGTGCCGACTTCTGCTCTTTAATATGAACATCTGTCTACTATGCTGAGAGAAAGAGAGAGAGAGAGAGAGAGCGAGAGAGGAGAGAGAGGAAAGAGAGAGATGGGGGGGCGAGACCACAGGAAAGCAGCTGGTATTGCTAAATGTGGCTTGGCAGCCTTAAATGCGTCATCACCGATAAAACTAAATTAACAAGCCACATCAACAACTAAGCATTTGCCCCAGCGTGTGAAACAAATGCTGTGATCCAGCCAGAGAAACAAGGTAAAACATCTACATGTGCACATACTGTGTGATGATGAGACATGTTAGCACTTCATTAAACCAGAGGCAGACTTTGAGTAGTTACAGCAACCCATTAGGATCAAATAGAGAATACACACACTTACAGCCTAAGGTGGTAGATACTGTAACAAACTACAATACCAAGCATTATGTGAAACAATGCAACCCTATTATGAAGCAAGTAAAAAGAAAAACATTTCAGATCTATAATCTCTGGCTACTCGAAGGCAAAGAAATGCAATGGAGGATCCCCACACATTAGGGACATGGAAATTCATCTCTGCTATTATGTGGAAATACCTTCCCAAAAACAAGAGTAGTTTGAAGTAGCAACGTTGCTATTACCTCACACCCCTCAATTTGTATTTGTCTAAAGTAGTGAACGCTCAGAATGGCCTGTGAATGGGCATAGCAAGAAAGGTGCTATAGTCACAACACTTTCGGCTAGCTCTTTACTGACAGGTGGCCTCCAGTTCAACATCTGCAGAAGATTTGTACACTATGAGATCAAAAGAAGAGAGAGAAATGCCCAAAGCAATGATACAATACTGACATAAGGCAAGAGAGAAGGCCAAGAGCCACATTTGGAAACGTCGGACTCAACTGATTTTATTTCATATAGTGAATGCTCAATGTATCTAGCTTTAGTCATCCAATAACTGACAACGGTTCATATTTCCTAGGAAGCAAATGTCATGTCTGAGATAGAAAGTTGGCTTCTGGCACAGTAGGTAACTAAGAAGCTACAGTCTGTGTAACCATAATCCATAACTACCTAAACAATCATTTGGTCTGGTTAAGGACATTGCATCCATGGCAAATAAGTTCTGATGAGCAAAGTCTGCCATTATTGCATTGTAAAACAGCAAACCGCAGGTTGTTATGGGTTTTCCATATGGCGGGACACCGTGCGGAGCACCCTTGAGAAAAGTATTTAACCTTTAACTGCTTCCCTTAATGTCAACATGTCCCAGATAAGCAGTTGCAGCAGAGAGGATGAAGAGAGTGTGCTTTCTGTGGAGCTATGCTGCACCCCTCTGGTTTTACAGGGAATTACAGTGTGTTCATTGGTCTGGTTTTTTTTTTACCAGGTGAGCTTAGCTCTTTAAGTACATTTGACTGGTTTCCCAAATGTGGATTAGGCCTAGTTCTAGACTAAAGAGAAAATGTAATGGATATCATGGATAAGTATCCTTAATACAGGATTATAGGCGTAATCCCTGTCCAGGAACTCAAAACCGTGATAGCCTATATGTTTTTCTGCAACTGCAACATGAATCATCAAACACACGTATGTGTTAAATGTGTATTTTATGCTACTTTGCAATGCAATGCAATGCAATGCAATTTAGAGCTACAGTATTGAGTCTTATTGATGACAGCAGTGGAATATATTCTAAATACAGTAGGTCTAACTATTGTATCTCCCTACAACCAAAATGCATGCTAGTTGAACTATGAGCTTTCTTCATTATTAATTAATTCTTATATTCATGTAAATACAGTACATAAACTTAGTGCATGGTCTCTATCAGGGCTTGACACAGCTAAACTCATACTTTACCCACATTAACATACATTGTTAACAGCATATGTTATGTAATGTATCGTATGTTATGTAATGGTGGCTTGACATATTTGTGTGAACTGTCAAATGAATAAAAAATAACACTTGACTGATTGTCACTTTTTCACACAACACAATATGTTGCTTCATGTACTGTCAATCAGTCCATCTTCAGATCTTGAGAAAATATTTTAGGAACCAAGAATATAAATATGTACAGTATATCAACCTACAGTACTAAATAGTATATTTTATTATTGTTATCTCATATTCACATATTTTACACAAAGTAACAGCTTATGATAATAAAATAAAAAGATAAATACAGAGTATTTTTAAAAGATAAAACAAGAGTTCTAGGTTAATCCATTATTGAGAATGTTTTCTAAATTCAAATTCAAATTATAATAAAAATACCATATTGACATAAGGTGGTCCCTCAGAAGCTCTGCCCAACACATTGGAATTACATTGCAAAGGCTACATTGTTGTTATGTACAGTCTGCACCACTTTGTTTATGTCCTATTTATCATATTTACAGTGTCAGCTGTGTAGAAGTACCAGATTATGTTTTCACCGCACACAGAGAATGGTAAAATAGAGGATATAGTTTCACAAAAAGTGTATTACCTTAGCAGGAAAACTGATGGAGTGCCTACTCCAGGTAGGGAATGAGTCCTTACCCCAAGTGAAGGAGTTCAAGTACCTCGGGGTCTTGTTCGT
>JAODOY010011325.1:0-28575 GCA_025399855.1 Forbesichthys papilliferus | reverse complement strand
TTAGGCTGAAGCTAACTATTTAGCATTGCATCGCATCAGTGTGAAAATGAAACAAACGATCAATTAAATTGTTAAAACTTTTCACTAGGACTGAACTAGTCAACAGAAGCATAGTATGAGTACATTGCAAGTTGATTGTGTGTTTTGAAACATTCAAATAATATATAAATATATAGTCTACGGAATACGCACACATACCTCTCATCTTGACCGTTTCAACAAGAGAGAGGAAGCGCGCTACGCTCTAATACATAGTACCCCAATTGAACCAGGCAATAGTTTCGCCCAAACTCAAAATTGAATAAAAGGAAAATACAAAATAAATACAATAATCGGATTTGGGTGAAATACATTAAATGAAATATTCATAAAAACAATACATTTGTTTTACCCCTCACCGAGTGTTGAGTGGCATAGCACTACTCCTTCCCCTACGGAGTTCATAGACTATAGGTACTATAGCTGCCTGGAGTTGTTTCACAATGTATTAAAATAAGATTAAGATTAAGCTAGGGCAGTTGGCCTATCTTAAACCATACTTGTTTTGCTTAGTACTGTAAGACCATTCTGAAAACTCAAAACAAAACCGTATACGATACGTAGCAAGTCAAACCAATCTCCAGTGTTGGTTCCAATTCCAGTTGTTCTTTTTATATGTCAACTAACCACTTCTAATTCATTCATCATTGTCATGGAACTGACACCAAATTACTTGGAAATGTCTTCTTGGGCATTGGGCATATGCTGCTGCTGTTAACCCAGTATGTGTGAGCACAGTACATTTCTCTGTGCTGAACTGTAAACTAAGGAATGTGCCGTTGACCCTGACACAGCCGCGCAAAGTAAAGGCTACTATTGTTCTTAGCAACGTGCGTGCTGATTTGTTTAATGAAAGTATCATTGGCGCCGACCATATTAAACCGTTGTGCAGTCTCCACAGTGAACATCAACCGCCAACCGTTGTTAAGCAGGGATTCTTGGCTCATGTCAAGGACTGATCTAAATTATTAAAGTACTAAAAGCCAATGTGTTGGCCACAGACTGCTGGATGTGTACTATTCACACATCATCATGCTCTACCGACACTATTGCAGTATTATAGTTTATAGTTGGCATAGAGAAAGTGATGACTACATAGGGATTTAATTTGTCTTGGATACATCGGTAGTGGCATATGAGAATATCCAGGATGTAGTTTACCACAGACCGGTGCTGGGCAAACTGGTTTCAATGTGTCTTTAACTGCAATATAGCAATATATATACAGTATATACTGTATATATACATGTATATATTCTTTTTTTTTGATAATGAAAGAGCTGAAAACGCACAGGGTCACATGAGTTTGACACAAATTGTACAATAAAACGTAAGTATGTTTCATCCGCTGACACCACCACAGCAGTGATGTTGACAGACCTGTATAATAAAGAGTTGTGCTTCTGACAAAAAGATTTTTGTCAGCTGAGGTGCAAAAACATAGGAAGCCAAATAATCGTAGATACTGGCCTGTTGGGATGTTGGATAGGGGGCAGAATTAGAGTCAAATTAAAATCGTGTCATTTTTCAGCACAATAACGCTAATGCTATATCTATGCCAATAGCTTGGTATTTCACGGGAATGGTTCCGCATACATAACAATGAATTAAAGTGAATGCCCAGTTCCTGTATTTCCATCCAGTGGAACAGCTAGGGAAAGTGATGGGACTCGCTATTGGGAGGGGATACCAGACATCTCAGCACACAACGGTGAAAGGCACTGTAGATGACACGGGCCAGCACCCTGGTGGAATGCTTTCAACTCGTTTTGGAGTTTATTCCCCTGTGAATTGAGGTTGTTCTGAGGGCAATGTGTGTGAAATGTGATATTAAGTCATACCTTACACTGGGTCTGCACCCCTGCTTAAAGTGGTAGGATGTCATTTTTGTACATTAAGGGGTAGGGTTGAGTGAAAACAAGTGATTCACATTCTGTTAAATAGTGCCAAAATTGACTCCTATCCACTGAGGCATATACTGGCTAAATGTTAATTCTGCTCAGCTCAGTTATGTATGCTTACAGTCAAGGAGGACCTTATTAAGGTAAATATTTGTAACCACTGAATGCTGTTAGACTCAGTTGTGGGGGTTTATTCTCTGTACAAAATATTGTCTACTGCTGTAGTTTGTCCAGATACAGTAATAGCCACACAATACTTTGAACCCCACTGCAGTCAAAATCAACATTTTGGGGATTTTGCATTGTCTTTGTCTGTGAAGTCTTGCTTCGAAGATGTTTTCTGAATTCTATAATATGCTAGATCTACGGTATTTTCCCCAAAATCAACAGAACTGGATGACGTCATTTACTTCCGCATATTCGTTGACTCACTGTTGTTTTGAGTTGCTTATTGAGTGCTTATTCCCTCCCCTAAACAAGAGCGCTGCACCAGGCAGTACGACTGCTGACATCTTGGGTGCGAGTACCGGTAGTTTTTATAATGTACCCTTCACTGACATGTTGCTGGGGTCCAGAATGCTCATTTTCTTTCATCTGGGTAAAACAAAACATGTGTTTTGTGTGTGCGGCTGTGCCCCGTATTAATGTTTCAACAAGCAGACGCTGTAGCTACGCTGGGGGAAAGGGGGTTCACCGCACTCACAGCCAATCACAGCGTTCCCACGTGAATACAACATGACACGTCCAATGATACTGACTGAAACCGACAGTGAGAGATATACGCTAGTTAGAAACAATTATTTAAAACGTTTAATGACATTTTTCTAAGGAAGAAAACCAACCTAGTAATGTTTTAGAGATCAGGTATGCTTTGAAAATGGCAATACAATGACTGCAGCCCCCCTTTAATACTTTCTTATTCTTTCTTATTATATATATATATATATTTAATTACTTTTTAAGTGACACTTCTATTTTCGGCCTATCTCATAGAGGGCAGGACGCATTTCTCTGATGCTACTGTATCACCACTGCACACATACTGTAGCAGTGGGCCTGTTTTCTTTCCACCGCTTCGTGTTTATACTGTAGCATACTGCTTACAACTGTGTATGTCACAGTTAGGTAGGCCCAGGACAGTCAATACGGTATATAGTCGGTTATAAGGTCATGAATTTCTGTGCTGTGGAAATATATTCTCATCTGGTGTGCACAGTTATAGTCTTGAGAAAAACTCTTTGCTGTGTGAAGTCCAGAGAAGGCATTTCGCGTTACTAGGAGAGCTATTTGCTGAGTTAATGCAATATTATATGTTGCATGTCAATACTGGGAAGGAACTGGATATGATCTTCTAGCAAGGGGACTACCTCTCTAAACAATGTATTTTTATATGCCATTATATCAAACTGAAGGTTTCTGTGCCGCTGAGAAGACATTAATTGAAAGTACTGTGATATGCTTGGAGCTCTGCAGGGGAGGAACAGGTGTGTATGTGCACGTGCATGTGTGTGTGTGTGTGTGTGTGTGTGTGTGTGTGTGTGTGCGGCTAACTTTATTCACTATTGGCAGCTGGATCACATAATTAAATACTAAGGATTGTGATAGTGTCAGCTGCACAAAGAT
Source organism: Forbesichthys papilliferus (assembly GCA_025399855.1). Taxonomy (NCBI): domain Eukaryota; kingdom Metazoa; phylum Chordata; class Actinopteri; order Percopsiformes; family Amblyopsidae; genus Forbesichthys; species Forbesichthys papilliferus. The sequence goes on along the minus strand of JAODOY010011325.1, from coordinate 25,012 downwards.
TGACTGTTTGACTCTCAGATCATATTAGTAAAGGAGCCGTCTTATTTTTCTATTATCACCCTGTCCCTGAACTTCATGTAAAAATCATGTAATTCAAGATTGACATATACTTTATGTGATTAGAATAACATAAAAGACCACTACTATGTTGCATGTATTTTGGACACTGCTCCAAAACTCAAAAAGTAAGGATTGGCACACGTAACGTTCATTGTGGAAATAATAGAGTTTGATGTCACACTGACACAAACATGAGGCAACTCAATGTGACTGCGAACTCTCTCTCTCTCATTGCCCCTCCTCCACACATCTCTTGTTTAACAGCCTACACTGCATTGGAATGTAGCGGGGGAAGGGGGGGGGTCAGTCTGTTCCTTGGCTGTCTGCAGTAGATTTGTCGTTATGCCATACATATTAAAATATAAGATGAGCCAGGACTGTCAGCCACTCTACAGTAGGTGTCAGGGCTGCAGCAGATAAAGATTTAGCTCTGCTGCAAGATTATTGCCCCCCCACCCCCTTCAAAACACACACATATACACAACCACCAAACATCCTGCAGAGTAAACGAAATGAACAGCCGTGCCTGCCTCCTACTTTAAAGGTCAGACCACCATCATGGAGCGAGGCCAGCACTATTCTGTTATTCGGATGGAAATGATTACTGCTTGCTATATAGTTCTAATTGATAAAGCTAATTCAGATTTTGTCAGTTATTGCCATAATTGTGGACTATATATTTGGTTTGTGCCAATGGTTGACATTGCTCGTGATGTGTGTCGTGACATATCAGGCCAAATACCTAACTTGGATTTAATAAAAGTACTACCGTACCTTCAGAGAACATTACATCGTACATTACCGGTACTGTATTCTGTATAACAAGCAAATAGACACCAGTTTAAATTACTGCCACAGTTGTTGGTTTGTAGTCTAAAATACTTTAAAAATGATATAAACGTATCAACTTTGATCAAAGAAATACAAGGACTTTTACTATGTCATTTAAAATAGATTCACAGTTATATTAGTGCCTACATTATCCATTATCTGGTTTTAGTAAACGACCAAAATGACTGCCTAAGCATGTGCACAATTTAAGTGAGTTTATATTCTCTTATACTGAAATGAGATAATGCTTGACAGGTGTCAAAGGGAAATTCCAATCAATGGACTTTATATGCCATTCATTTGGGTCAGGGCATAGTGGCATTCTAATGCCTCTATGCATATTAACCTCAGAATAGCACTTTTGATCTGTCTGATATTTGCACTGGGAAATATAACACATTGAGATTTCTCCCCCTACCCGGTAATGAAATTGCTTGGCACTATTGCGTCCTTTCAAGCATCAAACTGTGCTCGACCATTTAGATGTAATCCTGTTGAGGGAGGTTGTTGCTGAGGGCATGTCAGCACAATGCCAGTTTGAAACTAATCTATTTAGCCTCAAATAAGTTGGTCCCTTTCACAAACACATTTGAGAGCTGCTTATTGGAAATTAATTAGCAGAAACCTGTGGGTTGTCTTGCATGATAGGGATGAATTTGTTCACAATGTTGAAAAGTTAAAACTTAACTGTGCATATAGTGAACAAATTATACAATATATTGCTGTCATGTTAGTGTTTTTTTTATTTTTGCTAGGCATCCTGAAGGTGTTTTACAATCTGCGAAAGGCTCTTTTTTCTTGAATTATTACATGATCACTATTCACCTTTCAAAACAAACTGAACTACCACTACTGTTGCTAGCATGTCCTCACTGGAGAGACTGTAGATCTTTGCGACTAGGCAATTGTACAGTACTTTACTCCATGTACAGCTGTAGCTTCTACGAAAACACCTTTAATTAAATAGACTGATTTAATGTGCTTAACATTAACATTAGCCTTGCATGCTTACTTAAGAGTGTAAAATGGCAGCTTCACAAGTGCAGGGTAGACAGAACATAAAATAGAAAACTCCAATGTGAATGTGAGTGTTTGTTTATTGGCTGGCTAGTAGCAAGCATATTTCCCTCTTCTCTGTTTAGTGAAGAAAGTGATCTTGATAACTGCACAAATTCTCCTATAGCTGGGTGCTTCCCCATATTTGTTCTGCATTCTACCGTATGTTCCGCCAACGCTGGTTTACAAATGACTGCTGTATGTTTATTTTTCTCACATGTGTAGTATTATGAAAAGGTAGGACTAAAATACAGTGGAATTGCTATACTTGTGTAAAGAGAGGAGTCATGGATGAACAAGGCAATAGAACAATGCCAAAATGAATGTCAGTGGGATGGGAATAGCAGCTTAGTTCATCAATAATATAATAGTGTACCAATGCTTCTTTGAGGTTTGGCAAAGCCTTTCAAAAATAATAGACATTTTATTTTAAAGTGCCAGAAACCTGTGGGGAAATTCAAAGGATGTTTCTGGCTACCAAATTAGAAAGCGGAAATTAAACCCAGTGACTGGCCTGCAACCCCAAGAAAAGCAAGTACATACAGTAATTAATTAAAAATTATTGCAACAAGGGCCATGAAATTAAGATACAAGATTATAACGTGTCATTGCATTTAATGGGATGGTAAATGGATTGTATTTTTATAGCGCTTTTCTAACCTTCCGGCCACTCAAAACACTTTAGAGGATTACCTTACATTCACCCATTCATATACCGATGGTAGGGTCAGCCATGCAAGGCATCACCTGACCCCCGGGACCAGTTAGGGTTAGGTGTCTTGCTCAGGGACACCTCGACACTTGGTTAGGAGTTGCCCGGGTCCAAACCAGTGACTTCTGCATCACCAGAAGCATCACTAGAAGCTCTACGCGCTGGGAGGAGAATCAAGCAACTTATCTTACAGAATATTTCTCTGGGGCCTGTCTTTGCTCTTCAAAGACATTGAAAAACAATGTGATGTGTGATTAATAATGGTCTAAAAGATCTAATCCCTTTCTGTCTTGCAGTGCGGGGGGCAAACTGAGAAAAGGCAATTATGATAGAATGTGCGTGTTGTGGTTAGGAGATAGAGATAGATACAGAGAGAGAGTCTTCAGAGGGAAGGTAATACAGTAGTGCATCCTCAGCTAGGGCTGTTATTACAGGTGTATTATATGGCATGGCCCATAGTTTATCACTCACAGAATAACACTCTAAATCAAGTTAATAGCCGTGTCACCTGTGGCAGCTCTCCTGAAGAGTGCCCGCGCCACTGATGTCACCCGTTTGGGCTAAATAAAAAGGCCCTCTGTGGGAAGTTCCTCAGCACCACGATGGAGCGAGTTCTGAAATGATTTTTTGCCAAGACTGAGCATGGGCCATAATTGACGCAATATACATATCTCACCTTATCTTTACCTGTCTGGAATGAATCTGTCTGGGCTCTGGGAGAGACCTTCTACTAATGGTGTGGGTGTCAGTTCAGAGGTTGTGTGCAGACGCATCCTCAACGTTTAATGTACTGCAATCTGCCATGGTAGAACTCTCTCGATTCGCCTGCACTGTGGCATATTCCTGTCAGGTCTGACAATATCCGAGCTCCGCTCCTTATACAAAAAACGGACCGTTTTGTTCTGTCTCGCGGGAGCTTTATAGAGAGTCTCAGCGCTGCGCAGCTCATTTTGGGTTTGACACAGGAATACATTGTTCATTGTTAATGGTTTAAAAGATGTTAATGATTGGACGGCTTTAACTCTAGATTAGTTCTGTGTTCAATAGGTCCTTGTCTGAGAGGGTTAGTGCTTTACCAGGTCATTTGGGTTATACACTTAACTAGACATGTTTTAACACAACCATACCAAATATGAAATAGTTTGCGTTGTCATCGTGTATGTATTTATCTTAATATTGTATTGATTTATTTTCAGATTCAGAATGCAGATGATGTCTTGATCACTCCGCTGGAGAAATTCAGGAAGGACCAAATTGGTGCAGCTAAGGTAGAAGACCACCTCTTTACCCAAACATTCCTCTGTTATTCAGTGGTGCTGTGGTTCCTGGGGGTCAGGACCAGCTAACCGATTTCTAAATGCTTCTTTGGGTGCATTGCGAAATGATTTCAAGAATATTAAAAGAGACATTTTCACATTTTTACAATATAGTGACACATTTTGTTGAAACTGAATCAAATGAATTACTATATGGATATATTGATTAAGGGGATTGACCAAGTAAGCCCTTATTTGTATCGGCAATACGTAAGTATTGACATTTTTAAGGTTGATCTGACCTGTGTGAGCAGAAACACTCTTTTTTTCTTTTTTTTTCTCTATTATGCAGTATTAAAAGAAGTGTGTCATTGTTTGACAGGCTAGCACACATGCATGAACCACTTCTTCTTTGGTTTGAGGATCACTGATTTATGATTTATGATAATGTAAGTCTTTCAAAAAGTGTTATATCCCATAATGACCCTGTTGACAGAAATTGATACACATTCAGCAAGGGAAGTGAAAATATTTTAGTCATGTGAAATCATTTTCTGTTTTGTGTGACATTTAAATTCACTTTTTTAGAAAATGTGACACTATCAACCACGTGTACCTAAAAACATGCTACAACGTACTACAATATTGCAGCATAAACATTTCCATTAATGCTGTTGGCGGATTTAAGTAGCCAACCAATCGGATACACTAACCGAGGAATATGTTTTTTCAGTGGATTCCTTGCTGTTGAGACAGTGAACTTTCCAGTCAAGTATGGTAGAAGCGGCCTGTCCAGGTTTACGGATGGCTCGCCACAAGCCATACTTTGATTGCTGGTCAATGCAATATGAAAGTCGGCCCAAAGGCACTGGTGTGGGCTTTCCCTTGGTGAGATCACAAGCATCTATGTTGGTCTTGACACAGCCCCCCCTTCCCCATTAAGCTCCACAGTCTCCTCCCTTCTCATCATTGGTCCTTGTCAATATGTTGCACGTCTTTATAGAGCGAACCTTGTGAGTAATGTTCAGGGTCGGAATCTCTTGCTTGATATTACATGAGTAGTCCTCGCCTGGCCTTCTCAGACCAGCTGACAATGTAAAGAAGCCATTCCTTCTGTCAGTGTTGAGACCGTAACATCAATAAGTTGCCCTTTTTATTGGTTAGAGTCAACGAGTATCTCTGCTATTTCTCCGCCACCGCATGTTTCTAGAATAATTGGGGGAGCGGGATGCACATTCCACCGCTATAGAAACCGTCTCCATCACACATAGTCTATGTGTTATTGCCCCCATTCTCCGTGTTATAAAATGGCTTCTTAAAAGCAAGGCCCCGGTGTGTCACTCCCACTGACTCTTGTTTCCACTGTCCACTTCCTCCTAATGGCTTTCTCCTCCCACTGCCCATCCTCCGCCAATCATTATTCTAACGAGAGTGAGATAAAAAGGCACACGATCACGAGTGCCTGTGCAACTTTTCACCTTCGTAAAACCTGGGAGATTCAGGCGGTGCGACCCCTCCAATTATTCTGCACCGGGTCTGAAGACGTCAGCAAAGAAAAAAAGAGAAAAGCATGGGAGTTGTGGCCTTATTTGGGAATATTCCTTGTAATCCCAGTGAAGTCATGTGCACCGTTGTTTTGGCTGCTTAGACCCAAGCACACCATTTCCCTGGCTGCAACACACTTGGCAGACTCACTAAAGCACTTCAGTATACCCTTAACAAAACACTCCACTTCTCATGAGGTAAAAACACTGCTGAAATAAAAAAAACCTTGAAGATGTCTAAAACAAACGTGCATTCTAATGCCACAAGAAAAAAAAGTTATTTTTATTTATTTTTTTTAGAGTCGAAACCTCTGCCTTTTCACTTCTCTTTGAAACGATGTGGCAGCTGTCAAAACAGGTTGTAGAGCTGAAATAAATGATACCTTTTGTTAAAGTTGCACATATATTTTTCTGAACTGTAAAGTTGCTGGACTTCGCCTTAGCAGTACAAATGCGCTGGCTGCTGAAATAAGCACTGAAAATCTCTCAAGCTTCTGTGGTAAATCTGCTGTTAACTGCCAGTGTGTACCATGCCGTTCAGCACACCCGCTGAAATGAGAGATGATCCTCACCACCTTAGATCACAACCTAAGGCCTGAAAGAGCTGCTGTTCTAAGGGCTATATTGTGGATTTTATTCACAACCAGAGGACCAGCGAAGGCAAATGCTACAACAGCATGAAGCTGAGTCTACATTATTTGTGTGTATGGACGTGCGCGTGTGAGAACATGGATATACGTGGATGCGCATGAGTGCACGTGCACGAATGGGTGTGTGCTTGTGAACATTGGAATTCGAGCACACCAATAAACACCGGGTGTTTGACTGAAATTTGGACAATATTATATTCCCTTTTTGTGGCTCCAACATTGTGGACACCATAGGGGTTCTCTATTAGCTGAGAGTGAAGCGTAAGCACATACAGACCCAGATGGGAGTCAGATGGCAGCAGATAATCTAGGCTGTCGTTGTCCTACAGAGAGATAGAACAGAGAGAGCACAGACAGGATGATTCTTGTTGGAATCTCCTAAAGGGAGAAATGTAATTTAGAGTATATTTGAAACCAAAAATACACTAATGTGACATTGTAAAATGGAAGCACACTTTGGACACTGCATCGGGTCTTTTACTTTAAAGCTAGCATACAGAGAAGATTGTTGCATTGAATGACAATCAATAGTTTGTGTTGCGCAGCATGCTACGTAGAGTAGCGAAAGATTATGCTGTGTAGGTTGAATCAACAGGGTTTCTGCTCACCATCCCTAAAAATGTTTAGCTGCATGGCGCTCTGCTCAATTAGCAATTCAAAACTAGAGCTTACATTTGCTTCAGTTGATCAGCTAGAATACACTTACTTTGTTGTGTTTTTCTAAAGGGTTTCCTTTTATTTATTTAAAAAAAACATGATCACATTGCAAAAAAAGTCAGCATGCTGTAAGGGCTTTAAATAATATAATATTGGCACCTTGCTCTGTGGTGCCCAGATTACTCGACACGGCGAGTGGCAACTAGAATCACAACATCATAACTTGAGGGTTTATAATATTTGCACCATTGTGTTTGTGACTGATATGTTGCAGAAGGAAAGAGGAAACCACAGTAACCCAGGGATTAAGGAAACACCTGACCCTAACAGAGAGACAGAAACAAAGACAAACATGTTTTAAAGAATAGGTTTATTTTGTAATGGGAAGATGTACAGTATACTGATGTTTTTATTGGCATCCCTGACTAACATATCAAAATATCAAATACACAAAAATACAATGAAATAAATCTGCTGAGATAATCTGCTCCATCACCTATACATATAATTGAAAATGGACAGTGACGAAGGAATCCTCACTACATACTGTAGTAATTAAGTTACTAGATGTTAAATAACATCAAATTTCCAACAACAGTTTTAGTCATTTACATAAAAAGGGTAACTAATTATTGCAATATGTCTGATCATTATTTAGCATGTAATTATGATGAATCACGTCAGGTAATAGCCATGACAGTTGAAATGAAAGGTATGCAGTTATTCCCATGTACAACTTTTCGGTTAAAACTAGCTTCTTTATTTATTTTTTTAGCATTAATAGCCGAGTAGACGTCAAGCTGTGCTCTCGCTAAGCAGGACTAAATGTCTTGGTTTGAATATAAATTCTAAGCAAGACATTTAGTCTCAACTGCTGCTTGCCTTAATAAAGCTTAAAGAATCCTCAAAGAAGCCATCCAAAACCTGCTGCTGCAAAATGTACGCCACGTGATGCTTTGCTAGGTGGCACAGGCTGTCTTTGGTATTAGACAGATGTGCAGAGGAGCGTCGTGCTATTCTCTGGAACCCCGCCTTCTACCGCTCACAGTCGGCACAACACATCGTTACCATAGCAACGAGAGGCTGTAAAAGCATGGCCTTGAGGCTCATTAGGGCCTGTGTCAACACAGGACAATGTACGGCTGCCATCTTGATATTACATATGTCATGTCCTCAGCACACCACGGTGCTATCTCTTCCCCCTCTGACTTGCAGGCAGAGAGAGCAACACCTGCCTGTGCTTATTGTAAATCCTTCCCTGCCTGCCTGCCTGCCTGCCTGCCTGTCTGTGAGGTTACAGTATCAATTAACAAATGCACCCATGTTGCAGCCTTCAAAGAGCTGTGGTGAACAACTGGAGGCTAGGCAGTTAGGAATTTAATCAGAGAAATCTATCTCTCTCTCGCTCTCTCTCTCTCTATCTATCTCTCTCTCTCTCTCTGTCTCTCTCTCTCTCTCTCCCTTCCCTGCATCTGATTTATTCACAAATGCGTATATATGGCAAACAGAGGGAGTTTCCCATGCGGCTGGTTTCGTGTGTGTTCAGAGCTTCTTCAGGAAAGGGTCTTTTTGGCGAGAACCGTTGCACGCCAGCTGATCAAACCTTGCTCTGTTCTGGCAGCACATTCTACCTAACACTCCCCACGCCGATATGCGCTCCGGGGTGTATCTATTTTCTCAGTCGCCTGCAACTGTGTGTCATCCTTCAAAGATGCTGCTTTCGCCACTCCCTCTCATTTCCAGCTCTCCGGTTTTCATACTTTCAATTGGCTGTATTAATTACAAAGACAAGTTGTGGGGAGAGGAGGAGAGTGGGGACTAGAGACATGTCCGTAAACACCCAGCCTGAAAAGGCACGACTGGTTAATACATGTCTGGCTTGAATCACAACCAAAGCTGTAGACTTGCTTAGTCTCTGAGTCAGGCGTCTGTTTGAAGAGGTACAACACTTGCTTGCACTGGCCAGCGGTGATGGGGAAAACGCCTGCTGGAACTGCACCGCTCAACTAAGTAACGCTCTTAATTCGGCATGATCCCCAGTGTATACAAACATGTGCGTGTGTGTGTGTGTGTGTGTGTGTTTATTTTCCCTTGGGCCTCCAAAAAAATTATGTCACGTCAAAGACAGTCGCCGAGCTAGACCGTCAACTCCCTCGTTTTCTCTAATAAAACTGCTCAAATCTTGGGGGAAATGTGTTTCCTGTCAACGTGATAGTTATTCATCTGTTTTGGAAGGCCACCTGTTTATTTGTTCTGTTGTTTCTGAGAAGTGAGCAGAGACGCAATTGATTTCTCTGGGCCAGACCAGACAAGAAAGATGGAAATTAGATGCTACCACATGAAATTATCTATTGATTTTCCTTCTGGAGTTGTAATAGTTATGTAGGGTGGATTACATTGTCTTTCCTGAATTTGTCCGATGAGTTAACCTGCGATAGTGCTCGCTGAGGCAGAACCCTGTTGCAGGTCAAGTCAGTAGCTTGTAGATTAGGCTAGGCTAAATTTCAGGGCCATGGGAATGAAAACAAACAGCCAGGGCCTATTTCCTCCCAGTTACCCCCACCCCCACTCTGTTTGGAAACATTTGCGTGTGTGAGAATGGCATTTACTGGGCAAAGATAAGGCTTAAAAAGCGCAGACATGCAGAAGATAAACATGGAAGCCCACGGGCAGGCCATCACTGCATGGACTTAGTTTCATTTAGGGCTGTGAAGAGACTGTTGCTGGACGAAATGTTCAATCGCTAAGTCCATATGGTTAATAAATGGGCATCTGGCAGGAGAAGTCTTTTTTTTTTCTGAGCTTGGAGCCTTCTGGGACATTCTGGGCATACTCTGGTACTTGTGGACACAATTTGACTTGTCACTGCAGGTGCAGTGTAGCAGGGTGGGAATATACAAACCGCATCTAGCCAATCCTCTTTGAAAAGGTGCATAATACATTATGCTCTTGGTTATTTACTGTATTACATGTAACATGTTTTCATTTGCTTGGCCAGGGTGAGAATTAATATGTACAGTATATGGGGTTTTAGAAACCTAATTGACAATGCAAATTCCTTCATTTCTGTGTGATTCACACTATAATTAAATGGTAATATAAATATGCCACTTTTGTTACTATACGACTATAACTAAAAATATTGTCAAAGGTTATCAAATTGTATGCAGTAAACAGCATCATGAAAATGTAGTTAGACTTCCACCTAGTGGCAGTGCTTTGACAAACATTGAAGTTCAGGTATGCATTATAAACCTCTGGTGAAGCTTTTCTTTTATATCTTACGCATGTATTCTTTTTTCTTTTAGGATGGAAAGAAGAAATTTGATAAAGAAACTGAGAAATACTACTCTACCCTGGAGAGACACCTTAGCTTGTCATCTAAAAAGAAGGAGGCATTTCTCCAGGAGGTAAAAGTAGTTAGGCTACATCTCTGCCTCAAAGTCTTGCCTCATAGAAGCCTATCAGCATGCCAACACACATATACATTTGCGTGTGCTTAACCCTTTACAGTACATAGCCAGGCTTGCTATTCCCTTCTGGCCTTGTGTTTGTATGCACCGCTCTCCTTTATTGTGTATACTTGTCTCCCTGCCTCTGGCATGAGTTCCTTGTAGAGGACCTTGTGGTTTCAGGACTTATTTCAGTCTATAGCTTCCTAAATCCACACAATGAAGGAAGAAATATTGCTTTTGAATGCTGACTGGTTTTTAGGCTTCATTGGGTTCTGTTGTATCCCAAATCTACGACGCTGATCCGAGCTAGGTTATACTAATGAGTTGTGAAAGCCTATACCAAGAAAGCGCTTGGTCCAGCAGAACTGGTACTGCTGAAAAAAAATGATATATGGTTCATTAAATAACAGTGTGATGAAACAAAACATATTTTATAGGTTATACTGAAGTAAGGATTCCGCTATCACATTTAGTAAATTATATTGGTTTGACTAATTAAATGTAGGACTGTATGTCATTACTCATTAGCTTTCTAAGTAAACATGTGGGGTGGTTTCAGGCTGATGTGTAAGTATTAACACTCTGTTCACATAAACGCTAGCATGCATGTCCGGGCTGCGCTGTTTTTTGTTATGGCGCTCACCTAGATGTGTTTGCTCGTTCCCAGGCTGACACACAAATTGATAAGGAGAGACAGCTCTTTTACGATGCCTCTCTTGAGTACACTTTCAAAATACAAGAAGTGCAAGAGAAGAAGAAGTTTGAGTTTGTTGAGCCGGTAAGTGTTGTTTCAGTTGCTGAGTCATTGCCACTTGAATTGGAACTGAACTTATTTACCGTTGTTGGTTGACCTTTGTCAAACCTTGAAGCTTCTCTCCGTAATTATAAAGTCGTGCAGTCATCCATGGATTCTAAGAAGCATACCGTACTACTTTATGTGTCTGCAAAGGCAATCGCAGTCTCTACTGGTAGTATGCCGTACTGTATTGTGACCTTACTCCAGTTTGTATTGTAGTAATGTTACATTTAGGATACATTTACTTTTAGGATATATTTACTTTTTGATTTAAAAATATAAAGATGTCTTATGTATTAAATTATTAACATTTAGGTAAGTGAAAGGTAAAATTACATTAAGTTAATAATATAAAAATAAAACTAGCTTACAACTTTGTTGGCTGCTCGCCTATAGGAGCTGGTCCAAAAAATGTAAATCTCAAGGCTGCAGGTATATCTGAGGAAATGACATGGTTCAACCTTGCCTGTGATGAATCAGGATGCAGATGATGTCTCATCCTTGACCGTTTGATGTAGCAAGCCTCATCTCAGAAATCAAATCAGTGGTTATGTCTGAGGAGTGTGCCAATTGAAGGGTAGTTCAGCTGTTCACCAAACAGTCTATGTTTGCACTATTCTCCGCAGTGGAGACAGGATTTGTTTACGAAGCTGGATAATAGTTTTTCTTCAGCGCTGCATAGAAAATGGAAATGCATCTATTGCCAGCAACCATTTGCTTTTACAACTATATGTTTACTATAATACAACTACAAGGGTTGTGGTACTCAAGAAAGTCATGTTCATTAAATGCACTTGCATTGTTCTAATCTGGACTGTCATCATTTTGGTCTAGACGGCTCCTCGATGAACATGTTTTATTACATGTAGTGTTACAGTTATCCAAAATCATATTCACATTTACTCAATACTGTATGGACAGATATTTAGTAGTATTCTTGTTTTCTACCAGCTCTTGGCCTTTCTTCAGGGTTTGTTTACATTCTACCATGAAGGCTATGAGCTGGCTCATGAGTTTGAACCATACAAGCAGCAACTGCAGTTCAACCTACAGAATGTGAGTACATACAAGAGCAAGTGTAAACAGGTTGCCAACCTTATCATCGTACTCAAATATAGGAAGCATTGTTTTCACAAATGGATGGCTCTGTCAGTAAATATGAGCATGTGCAGTGAAAATCAATATGTTGTGTTGCAGGCAGCAAATATAGGACATTTAACGGTAATGTGACAACATATGAGTAGTTTGAAACTCTGGCCATGCCACACCTTTATTGTCCACACACATATGACCTGAATGTCAGGTCTGTCGGCCCCATCCTCCCTCCAAGCCCATACATGTCCAGGGCTCTAATAGGGGCTGGGGGAAAGGTGTGGCAATCTCAGCATCTCTTTGGAAGGGGATCTAAGCCCATGTGTCAGGTTGACCTTTTATATGATAAACAAAGTCAATGCGGGGAGTATTGACTGGGCCACTGTCCTCAGCTGGCATGGCCTTAAGTGGGTTTCTCATTATGATGGGGCTTTAATTAGTTTCATCCTCCATTAGCTGTCGCCTCTGTACATTTCAAATGGGTTGACGAGATGTCATTTGGACTTCCCGCAGCGAAACAATCAGTAGGCATTTACTGTATTTTTACAAAGTTAACGTCTATGTGTTGCCGATGTATCTTTTTCTGTTTTCTTTAGCTGCGCTAATCTAATCTTCTGTTTGTGTTTGCCCGGCAGACACGGAATAACTTTGTGAGCACAAAACAGGAAGTGGAGAAGCTGATGAAGCGAATCAGATCTGCAGACCAGGACTACAAACCCCCGGGCCAGTGGACGATGGAAGGGTTCCTTTATGTGCAGGAGAAACGTGAGCACCGTAGCCCTGGCTGGCCCTCTCACAGACACTGCTCCCACAAATAAGCGCATGGTTTTATATCCACCGCCATAAATGCTTCTCGGCCTCCTGAGTACAGGCCTCTGCAGAGCAGAGCCTCTTACGACGGGGCTCGTAATTCATCCTGTTTATCCTCCACTTTGATGTGCTCTCAAACAAGAGAGGAAATGGTGGATCTTTATCTGTGCCGATAAACAAAGTTTGATTTATCACACTTTGCAAGAGGAGGTCTTCCCGTGTGATGTGGATAACATTAGTGACTCTATTACTCTATTTTTAATTTTTTTAATGTATTTTCTGGTCGGACTCCAGGTCCTTTGGGATGCACGTGGACACGTCACTACTGCACGTATGAGAAGGGCACAAAGACCTTCACCATGAGCAACACTGAGAATAAGTCATCCGGCAAACAGGTAGTTTTCATTTCACATTCGTTTTCATTTCTCAGGCACATAAAGATTATTTGGAAAGCCATTAATCACAGTTACAGCCTCAAAGTGCTCCACAAACCCACGTTTCACACAGAAATCAAGACCCCTTAACTTTAACCTCCACTTGGACATGAAAAAGGGGTTCAATAATGAAAATCCTCTTGCAGGATGGTCAGTTGTGCAAATAGATGCCGAGTGTGTGATTTATCAATGACATACAAAACATTTCAAGATTATGGATGGATAGTACAATGTGTGTTTATTGTGATGTGAAATGCTTTAAAAAGACAAATAAACACAATACAAATAAAATGTAAAAAGTAATTTCCATTTTATTATTGTAGTGAAGTTAATTATAGTAAAGTTAATTGCAGCTGCTTGAAATAACCCTGCAGCTATAGAGATGGCAGAAACCATTGTGTTGCAGGTAACTGATTTACCTTTTAATTGGTTAGCTGCCAGTGAGCCTCACTGAGAAGTGATCCAGAATGGATTCTTTCAGTTTAGCCAGCCACTGCTCTTTTCCAAAAGATATGTTCTATCAGTGGTTTTCACTGATGTTGCTTTCAGTGTGGCTGGGGATGTGCTCACAGGGCGATTATTCTCTATGCTATGCAATACATGTGAACTGTGAATCACTTTCAGGGGTTGTGTCTCAGAAGTCCAATAGTTATAAACTGCTGCAATATACAATTACTGATTTTGAACTTATCAATTTATACTGTACATTGTTTTAAATGTGGGAGTTTATGTATTTGTTGTTTTTTTCTTTAGAATGGTTTAGTCATGAGCCCACCGGAGATGTTTAAGCTCAAGTCCTGCATTCGGAGGAAAACGGACTCTATTGACAAACGGTTCTGCTTTGATATCGAAGTAGTGGAAAGGTCTGTGTTCATTTGAATCATTAACTCACTTACTTGGACTGAAAACAAAGTAAAACTCAACACTGCCTATTATATGTACTCCTTTTCTGACATGTAGCTGCTTGTCTTTTCTTGTTTTTATGGAAGATAGATCTCAGACTGCCATAATTATGATCAAGAAGATGCTTTTCTTATTTGGCTTCTAAAATAGTGTAGGCGGTTTCATTGTGTTGGACCAAAAAAGAAATGCATCTGATATTTTGATAATTTAAAAAGAGCTGCACAATATTGTTCTAACATTTTAAGGGAGTAATATCATAGTAGACTCATAATTGTCAGTTTAGTGTGCTGAATAATATTATTAATCTTTATGAATACTGTATCTAAGAGATACTGAAATATTCTTTTTATAAAGAATCTGAATTCTGAACATAGAGTATGCCTAATTGTGATAATTTGACCTAATTAGGTGTTGAAATGTGAAATGCTATTTCAGTCCAAATAGCACATAGCTGTCATTGTCTCCATAATGCTGGTTATTACTGTACTCATGTTTTCATATCTGTTTGTGTACGGCATGTTTCATTGTTCCTCTCGCCAAGTCTATTTTGCTACTGTATGTATTCCCTCCCACATCACAGGCATTTGCTTTTCTTCGTGAACCCATTCCATGTGTTCTCTGTCTTCATGTTAATGTAGAAATGACATCTATCGTGGAACTCTTTTCAGACCACTTCAGTTTTTCTATAAATCCCGGTATGTGAACGACCTTTCTGAGCAGCTGCATGATGTACTGCATGTATGCTGCTAACTGCCTCTTTCACTCTAACCTTCTGAAATAGAAAAGCATTACATTGCTGCACGCAGTCAGACGTCACTTTGCCGGGATTTGTAATCTTCTGAAATTACAACTCAAATAATGCATTGCTTTTTGAGAAGCTAATGTGTAACAAGAATTTTACACTGACAAACACAAAAAAAGCCTTCAAGGCGCCAAAATGCATTCTTAATTGGTTTGTATTTATTGTATTTTACTTGGGCATAACAGGGCTTGGCCACACTTAATTGTAAACACTCAGTAACTGCTTATTATGGGATTGTGTGCGTCTCAGAACGCGGGGAAGTAGCTAATCAGAGTACATTGTTTTTATCCACCGCTGCCAGAAGTAGCATTCCTCCTCACCCATGCTGAACACAGACGGTAACATCAGTTTACTTGCAGAGCAGCAGCAAAACTTATTTATCAAGCCACTGATGCCAAATGTGCTTGATTTAACCACAAGGACTATGTGAGGCAAAATCCAGTCAGTTTCAAGTCAATTCCATTAATCCTCATTTACGTTAAACACGCTGTTACACCTATAACCATGCTGGAATTGGACCAGCCAACTCCACAGCTGATTTTTAATAGACAACACATCTCACACGACTCAGAGCGAGCATTAAACTAGCTCTGTTGGCAGGAGACTCACTGTGAATGTGTCTGTGTCTGATTATAATTTGAAATGATGAAATTTGATTATCGGTAACCGTCAAAAACCAGCAAACCTTTATGGGTAGATGCCACGAAACCCATGTCGCACACAGTGAGCTGGGCCTGAGAGAGGAATCTGCTGTTGTGCGGATTATAGGTTAGCAACAGCTGCACGCACGCACCAATGTAAGCTGTGTAGATCACAGATGAGATGAAGGCTAACACACGCTGGGTGGAAAAATGTGCAACTGTGGAATCAAGCACACGAGAAATCTTTAATTGGGAGTGGGATGCAATCACCTTTAACGCACAGTGTGAAGTGAAGGACTGGCGTCATAAAGGCATTTGTGTGGGATGAGAGTTTACATTTTACATTTCGTTTGCGAGTGTTGCTTTTTAAATACGTTTTTTATGCTATGCTTTATAAAGGTAGTTGTTCATAGTTCATAGTCATGGTCATAGTTCATAGTCACGGTAATAGTCTTAAACTATGAAGCACTTATTTTGTGGTTGTCTCTGAATACGCTTGAAAACCACTGTTTTAGTCACTCCTCTGTTTTATAGTGGTCTCAGCTAGTGTAAACATTAAAGAACAATAGTCTCAGAGACCTATTTCCTCTTCATTCTTTCCAGGCATGGCATTGTGACTCTGCAGGCACTGTCTGAGTCCAACAGAAGACTCTGGCTGGATGCTATGGATGGCAAGGAGCCAGTGAGAAACACTATATTTAATATTTCAACTATATTCTGTGAAGATGGTGTTACAAAGATTTGTTGAGGAACGGTCCAGAAGTTAATTGTGTGTTACAAGCGCCCTCTTCTGGTCAAAGCAGAATAAGGCAGCAGGACAACTCCACCCACACAAACAGGACTCATATTACCTAAGCACTTGAACCCCATTATTAAATGGGGTTGTCACTGTCTGGATTGGTTTAGTTTGATTAATTTTAATAGGCCCTTTTTATTTGCTGATGGGTCTTCTTTGTAAACTTGTCTTTAGATATATAATCTCCCAGCAATACTTAGCAAGAAAGAAGAAAGTAAGTACATATTATCTTTCTTTCAGATAATCTTTATTATCTTTCTTATTGTATGTTTTAATAATAGTTACAGCTGTATGTTGTTAGGCAGGCACCGGGAGGTTTTTATCCCTTTGTCTTAACCCACCTAATAAACGGCTTGTTCCCAATTTGTATTGCTTTGCAGCCTTTCTTAACGAGGCTGGTTTCAACTTCGTGAGGAAATGCATTGACCTGGTGGAGACAAGAGGTGAGGCCTCCAGAAGCGTTTTCCTTTCAGCAGATTTAGCAGACAATGCTGTCAAATGCTTGAGAATAAGCTGGCAATTGTGAAGAACAGTGTGTGTTGATATACAGTAGTACAGCATGACTTTTAGTCAACCTTTTAGTTGTATTATAATATCCATGGATAAACCCGTATCAGTCATATCTTTTCTCTTTGGGAAGCAGGAATAAATACAATGGGACTTTACAGGATTGGAGGGGTCAACTCCAAAGTACAAAAGTTGATGTCCACAGTTTTTTGTAAGTAACATCCACACCAGGGATATAATGTTACTGCTCACTAACTGCATTATGGCAATCAGTTATGTACAGATGAAAATCTTGAAGGACCTTACAAACCCTACCTTTAACACAGAAAATGTCATATCGTAACCTCTGACTAAACTGACTGGTGAAAAACTCTTAAGAATGCTTTATTAGGCTATAGAAAGGAATGGGGAGATGTACACCAGTCAATGTAAATGTAAAGGAGTAGCTTTAAACGGGATTAGTGGGAATGGTAATAGCACAGTGCCAGCAACAAAAGATCAGCAGGAAGGCTTTCCTTTCAAATGGTTAGGCAAATGTTTTTATGTGGTTCGATAATATTGGCCTACAGTATATTATTATATAGAATTGCGTCTCAAGCGAAAGATTAGATGTGTCCCACACATTTGAGTATTCGCTATTCCGTAAGGATTTTGCATACTATTTCATGTTCCATATATAAGCACATTTGCAAAAGCCTACACGTCCGCTGAGATTGCTAATTACTGTAGGCTAAGTGTACTTTCTGATATCTATATGGAGAAGAAAATACTTTTCTATTCTAGCTAGGCGACGGTTGAGAACATGCCGTATTCAATGTCAATTTTTATGTTGTTTGTAGTCTATATTATTGTGTTCCTTCATTTAATTGTTTGCAAATGCTTATATAATTGTATTATTATTATTATTATTATTCAAGATGATGTGAATCATACTGTATATGCTAGTTTGGGGGCAACATGCTCTGTAACAGTGGTACAAAGTCACAGTCTGGTTAATCTGTGCTTTTTAGCTGCCTGGTAATTTCACTCAGATCACAGGCTTGCTCATTGTAAACCATGAGTGTGATGTGTTGCCAACAGCAACCAAGGCACCCGTGGACATGGATTTGGATCCAGACACGTGGGACAACAAGACTATCACCAGCGGCCTAAAGAACTACCTCAGGTCAGCCCGCCCTTGCAGCTGTTACCAATCATCATTACCTCCATAACGCCTTCTTGTAGTTATTCTCCAAGCACAAAAGCACAGGCTCTCCATGTAATGCGTGGAGAAATGACAGACGTTTACTTTTTTCTCCACCAGGTGTCTCTCTGAGCCGCTAATGACCTTCAAACTCCACAAGGATTTCATCCTGGCTGTCAGTAAGTGCTCACACATTACTAAACGCACAATGCATACACTTCTTTAGACTATATGGTGGGGTCCACTACCTCTATCCCTTTATTTGGTTCTCTTTTTACATTCTCCTATTTCATGCCTAATGTTCCTGCCTTTCCCTCCATATCGCTTCTATAGGAGCTTTTTATCACGCCCTACTCAAGTCTGCACAAACCACATCACAATCAACTATACATCTTTGATCTTGAATTTTTCATTATTATTATTATTATTATTATTAATATTACTGTACATTTCAGATTCTTTTAGATCATTTTAATTCAATTTTGTAGTATGAAACATTAATGTACGTTAATTGATTATTAAAGTTGCAGCTCTGCTACGGTAAGGGCAGATTTGCACATCATTTCTTTTCATGTTGACAAACAGTCTCACAAGCAGCCAATGTCATGAATCCTCCTCTGAACATTTGTGTGTGTGTGGGGCATAATCTCCTACCGGAGTGTCTGATCCACTTCTCCTCTCCTCCAGAGTCGGATGATCAAAACTACCGTGTGTGCGCCGTCCACGCTTTGGTTCACAATCTGCCTGAGAGAAACAAGGAGATGCTGGAGCTTCTGATAAAACACCTTGTCACGTACGTGTTCCCCTAATGAAACATTTACGCTGCAGCTAATGAGCAAGTGTCGCGGTGAAAGATTAAACTGGCGGTGCAAGAGTTCACCCATCATATCTCCGCTTGTGCGTGCAAATTTGCAAATGTATTTTTTGCTGCAATAACTTATTTACAGATGGAAACACTGATCAAGGTACTGTAATAGTATAATAGCCATTAACACAGAATTGATCTAAGTATAATTGAGCGTACGTAATAATAAATGAAGAGATTATCTGCAGCCCTCCGTCAGAGACACTGCAGCACTTGTAGTACACAGTGTGGCTCTGCTCTCTTTGCCTGCACTTCAGGGTATCCATCCAAAGCGATTCCAACCTCATGACAGTCTCCAACCTGGGCGTGATCTTTGGGCCAACATTGATGCGTTCCCAGGAGGAGACGGTGGCGGCCATGATGAATATAAAGTTCCAGAACATTGTGGTGGAGATCCTTATTGAAAACTTTGATAAGGCAAGATATGACTAGACCCGCTTATGTCCTTTGTGTGTGAATGTCTACCCTGTTGCCTTACAGTATGTCTTGTCTGCACTGTAGCCTACTGTATATACAGTGTGCGGCCATGTGCCTATTGTGTTGACTGGCACCCTTGTACTGTATTTGGCATGTGCTAGCAAGAATAGGAAATAATAGAAAAGGGTTCAGTGGGTGCGTTGCAGTAAGCAGATGGTATGCCTGCGCTCCCAGATCTTCCACCAGGCCCCAGATCCCAACGTGCCCCTGCCCCAGCCCCAGAGTCGGCCCGAGTCTCGCAGGAGCAGGGCCATATGTGTGTCCACCGGGCCCAGGAAGGCCCGCAGCCTCTACACCCCAACACTATGCCTGGCTGATGCAGACAGTGAGTACCCCCAACAGAAGCCATCAGCTTAGGTTATCACACATTTCAATATTACACAATAATAGCACAGTATTTATTTATACACATATCTTGGTTATAGCCAGATAAGGCTACTCAGCCTTACTGTCGCCACAGTACAGATAATAGTGTGCTGTAGGGCGCATAACACTGGCTGTATTGTGTCTGGGATATGCCTTTAAAACTACAACAGAACATTAAACCGCCTGGCAGTTTGCTCTTACCAAACATGGGCTGCTTCACAGACATGGATTAAGCCTAGTGCTATAACTTGTTTCCATGGAGAACTTCATTGAGTTTTTTTTCTTTTAGTCTTTGACTAGGCATCCATGTGTGTGAAACTGGCCCTGTGTGTTACAAAAGGGCAATGAAGCCCACTACAGATGGTAATGGATGTCCAACTAAGCTCACAAATGTTCTACCCATGTAAAAAACTATTCTTTACAGTGACTCACTTAGGGAAACAATGTGCGCACATACACATCTTAGTTATAAATATCGCTAATTCCAAAGTGTGATGGAGTCTGTGCCAAGGAAACTCCCATGGATAAGAGAGCCAACGCCTTAGCAAGGGATGCTAAAGCCCAGGGACTATTTCATCCGTCACCAGAGCGCTCTTGAGGTGTCGGAGTGTGACGTTAATGCAACTTACTGCATCGCTACCAGCTAGCCACTGTTACAAAAGCCATGTTTTGTTTTGTATCCATAAATAGCTGACTAGCTACTAGCAGCTATAGCTAGCCCTACTGTTGTCATGCCAGCAGCAGGTTTTAATGGGGGTCTCGTCTGTCCTCCTCCTGGCTCCTGTATAGGCGATGCGTTCAGCAGCAGCCCAGGCAGCACCCCCATCGGCAGCCTGGAGTCCCTGTCTTCCCACTCCTCGGAGCAGGCCAAGGACAAGCCCCCCGTTGTGCAGCCTCGCTCCCCCTCCCGGCTGTCCTGCGGGCCCAGGAGCACCCCGGGCATCAGCAGCCCCGAGTCCAGCTCCCGGGAGGACGCGGGCCGCACGGACATGGAGTGGGACGACGCCCTCAGCCAATCCTCCTCTGTCAGCAGCACCCCCGGGTTTTCTCCCGCGCCCAAGAAAGCCCCACACTGCCACCCCGACCTCAGGCCACCGCCGCAGCTGAGCCGCTCCGCAGCACCCTCTCTGAGGTCACTGCATATGCCCCAAGGTAGTAGACGCCTATTTCACTTGTGTTCACTTGTGTATTTATTTTAATGAATTATTATGGAGGAGTCAACTATCTTGACCACGTGAGTATTATTTAACAGCAACTTAACTTCTCATTTATATCTCAATACATGTCCCATGACCCCATTTATATTTCCTAGACTATAGCGTTGTTTTGACTTGCTTTTAAAGCAAGCATCTTATTTTAATGGTTGCCCCTGCGGACACATCATGCCGTATGTCTAGCACAACCAGTCACTACCTGCATGTGTTGATGTTGTTTTTGCCATGTCTTCCCCCAGGGTCATGGAGCTGCAGCACCTCTCTACACAGTCTGTCAACACTGGAGACCAAAGAAACTTCAAAGTTTGCAGGTCACCCAGAGCTCCCATCCAAGCAAGTGATCCACCGCAGGACACACAACTCTGTCAGCAATGGCTACCAAAGACCCGGCTCAGTGTAATTACTTTGCATAATGCTGTTTACCATGTAAAAGACATCTTTAACTGAATACATTTGGAGGTGGTGATTCGCAGTTTCGCACCACTGCCCATTCATTAATGTCTGTATGTAGTGGCAAAACAACCAGAGTTGGAGGAACGTCCAATGGAGCTCTACTTCCTGGTTAGATGTCCACTTTGGGGAGTGCAGGGTAGGACTTGCTTTTATAACCTGGTGTCTAGGTGTGACTATTCCAGAACAATGGCATCAGCTTCAAACAACAGTGGTTGCACTGAACTACATAAGGTAGAAGCACACCCATTTTTCATTGCTTAATTACTAGGGGCGGGGGGGTGGTATCGATACAAATAATATCGCGATATTTCCCATGGCAAAACTGTATCTGTATTTTGCTGCAATACAATTTATGTGAGACAAGTTTTCCTCATCATTTGAAGTTGGAAAAGGTAATACATTGCACAATATTTCAGAATATTGCAATATGTTTAAAATCACAATAATATTGTATTGTGGCATAAGTATTGTGCTAATATCATATAATATTAGCACAATACTTATGCCACAATACAATATTATTGTTAATTATCACTCTGGTGATTCCCACCCCTAATTACTGTAGGTATTGCCAAGATATGACCAACTGGAATGTGACAAGAACCTCACAGCTTTAAATACACAATATACTGTACTAAAGCGTGGTAGCCAGAGGATAGGCACTCCTGTGTCTCTGTCAACCTCCCTGGACCACCATTCAGCCTTCCTCTTTTTTATGAGCAGGGAAAGTGTAGTGGTTCTAGGCTCAGAGTGTGTGCATAGTGTGCGTGTGTGCGTTGTGTACCTTTTCCCTGCGCTAGCAGGCAGCCAGCTCTAATTAGAGCCTGCCTGCTCCGGGGTTGATGTGACCCAGCCAGCAGACTGCTGCCAGCAGCACTCCCTCTCTGCAGACTAATAGATTGTTGGACTGGTCATGGAGGAGAAGCCAGGCAGTCACATGATCACTCAACGTACTTCCTCTGTTCAGCACCCGGCCTGCACACACATCGGTACCCAGCTGATGTGTGTGTGGATCGGATCAAGTGCAGCCTTGTTATTGAGCTCAACTCACGTTTTTACAACAGAATCTAGCCCGGGTCATCTGGAGGAAGGAAACCTCTGTTGTGCTGCATTTCACATTATTGTAAACAATGAGAAAAACTACTTTCGGGCCTGAAGGACAGTTCTCACAGAGACATTTAGTATTAGCTATGTTTCAGCTAGGATGTGGCATTAAGATGGATCATATTTCTGTGTGATGGCATACATTTTTAGAGAGAATACGATACACGTACTTTCTTATGACTAACTAATAACAGAATATACAAATACAGTCATCTAAGTGTTTATTCTGATGTCAATGATCTAATTTCCATATTGTTCCAGGGTTGCTGCAAAAGCTCTGCTTTTTGAAAACCCTTCACCACAATGTGTTCCATTGGGAAGGTAAAACATCTGCCAACACAGAATAACTAGACTGACTTAACTTATTTCCACTCATAAATCATCTCTCTCTCTCTGGTTGTGACGTCCACACTGTCATGGCTTTCATTCTTCTCTGTTATAGAGATGCTAAGGCAATGTATTCTTGCAAGGCAGAGCACAGCCATGAGATCAGCTTTCCCCAAGGAGCTCACTTCACAAATGGTAAATTCAGTTTAATGGATAGCAAATATTTCAATTAAAGGTATAGTCAGCTATTGCAAACTAATGTTAAGATAATACACTTTTTTGTCAAATTCACCAAATATCTACTCTCATTTAACTATCTTATTCTCTCTGTTGAAACAACATGTTCTCACTCCCAACTCGTCAAAAACTGCAGCTTGGTCAAGGACCTTTCTCGTCACTTTTCGAAGCGTTAGAACGCCTTTGGAGTCGTAGTAGGAAGACTTCGGTCATTGACTGTTACGGCAAGATTAAGGAGTTGCACTGGTTTATTTTTAGCTACAGTATATGGGCATGCAATTTCAGCACAAATAGTGCTGGTTGTAGATAAATAATCAATATACAATTGTGACGTGTTAAAATGTAATTACTTGAAATCATAGCCTACACACAGCCTATACCGAAATATAACTGAAACTTTTTAATTTTATGATTTCAAGTAATTTGATTTTATCATGTCACGATTGTAAATTGATTATTTATCTACAACCAAGAGCTAATACTTGTGCTGAGATTGCATGCCCATATAGCAAAAAATAGTCCGTAATAATCCGTAGTCTTGCCATAACAGTCAATGACCGAAGTTAGCCAAATGCTATCTAACGCTTCGAAAAGGGACGAGAAAGGTCCTTGACCAAGCTGCAGTTTTGACAAGTTGAAAGTGAGAACGTGTCTGTTGAAAACATTATCTGGCACTTCTACACAGCCCTAACTGTAAATAGGAACATAAACTAATGGGCTAACACTGCTCACAGCAACAAATCCATAGTACTATGCTATGTTTAGCTTCACAATGCATTTCAATGTGTGGGGCATTTAATACTGAGAGTGGTAATGTCTAAATTGTAGCCAGAAGGGGCTGTTATGAGTAAAAACTGAATCAATTCCACTTTATTGCAGACCCTTGGGTCCATATCAGCCAACTGAAACAAAACAACAAGGGGACATATTATATATAATAGAACTATCAATTACAATACATAGTTATAGTTCATAACTGTACACTATAATGGCAGATTATTATAAAAAGTATCTAATACTAAAAAACATGCAGACATTTATTCTAGTGTTTCAAAAAAAAAAATATGGCATGGTTCCTTACAAATGTGTAATTCACAATGAAATGTGAATGCGATTGAAGCCAAAATGCCAAAGAATGAAGGACATAAAAAGACTATTTTGAACAAGTCCCCTGTGGTGTAGGCTACATACTGTACTGTTTGCCACCTCTCCATTTTATGCCAGTACCACTGTATCGAAATACCCTGACCGAATTTAAAACCACTGTAAAAACATAATACTGTTTTTTACACATTCATCCTTTAAGGATACTGTTTGTTGCCGATATATAAGTTGTAGCATTTAATTACATTAGAATGATTGCGTACATTTACTCAGTGAGTCAAGATGTTATTTATCTGGTGTCTTGGTAAACTCCCAGGGAAGACATAAAATAACTGTCAAAAATGTGACCACCTTATATATTTCCTAATTTAAAATATCTTTAAAACATTGTTGTTTTTTCTCCATGGAAATTGAGCCCTCTACAAGCAGAGTGGTGGCAGGTCACTGTAACCTTGTGATTGAAGGCACCAGTGCCTGTGGCCAGCAGTAGCACACTTCAACAATCGCTCCTCACAATTCTTTAAGTAGACAGAAATAGTTGTATTGCTGTCTGTACATATAGGTCTCTTCAGATTGATGTTTGTATTTTATTGTTTTGGTCTATGTTACGCTGTGTGGTGGTGGAGGCGAGTGCAAACGAACGAAAAACACAACGGTGAAAAGAAAACAGCCACGAGCCC
>JAODOY010011314.1:0-53478 GCA_025399855.1 Forbesichthys papilliferus | reverse complement strand
GAAATTGATTGTCAATCAGTGTTGCTTCCTGAGTGGACAGTGTGATTTCACAGAAGTGTGATTGACTTGGAGTTACAGTGTGTTGTTTAAGTGTTCCCTTAATTTTTTTTGAGCAGTGTATTTTAAGCAGGGAGCCAACAGATATAAAACACCTTAAAACAGCTAGATTTGTGTTGTGTAAGTTGAATCAACAAATTCCTCTGTTTAAGTTAAACATCTATCATTGAGTTACGTAGATGGTCGCGTTGTACGTGTCAATAAAAGTACCTCTCGTGTGAAGTAGGCAGATCTTGATGCAGTTAGCCAGTGCTGTGTCCCAGACTACGTAGTAATGGCACATTCGCTAGCAGGAGTTACCAAACGATAAGATACACATACAAAGAACTGACTGAAGTGTCATGGGTAGCCCTTTGTTTATTCCATTATTTAAGGTGACAAATACAAATCAGTTGTCCCTATACGCATTGTATGGAATACATTGTCCAAGGTAACTGGCAGATTCAGTCAAACTGAAAAGAAGCTTCTTGTACGATTTAGCTTGAGCAGGTGTTAATCATGTACAGTAAGACTAAAATAAACCAATGTAAACCTGCGTGCGCGTGTCTGTGTGTGCTCAGGTTTGGAGACACTTCCCTCCAGGACGTGATCAACATAGAGAGCATGGCTCGACTCAACTCCTACTACGAACAGTTCAAAGAGGTCCTGCCAGTGGACTGTGAGTCACACACCCACCACACCGCTCCAAAGAGCCCTCTGGCAACCTGCCTGAGAGAAAAGACACCTCTGCCTGTCTGACACTGCACCCCTCCTCCCCCCATCCCCCAAGCCCTCCCTGGGTCCCACAGTTCGACCAGCGTGCCTGAGCTGCTGAAGAAGATGACCCAGAACGTCAACGCCAGGAAAAGCAAGAATGTGGAGGTCCTCTGGCAAGCTGCAGAGGTGAAGCAACAACCACCACCACCACCACTATAACCGTCACCCATCTCACATCCCTGCAACGTGCAGGAAACCTTCTTCTCCTTTCCCTCATTACACGGCGTAATGTAATAATAATACACTTTATTTATGTAGCATAAAAAACATGTATAGCATTTATATTTAAAATAGGATATGACCAACAAGACAGTACATGATAAATACCACAATGTAAGCTAAAAATAATAAAACCGTTATTAACATGGAGGCACATTTCCCTTTACCCCTCTAACTGGCATCTGCCCTTCTCATTGAACACATGCAAACGTAAGAGAACAGGATCATTTCTCACATTTCCCATCTAAAGACGTATCTCCATGCTCCCAGGCCTGCCGGCGTCTGAACGGGGTGCGTTTCACCAGCTGTAAGAGCGCCAAGGATCGTACGGCCATGTCTCTGACTCTGGAGCAGTGTCAGATCCTGCAGCGGGAGCACGCCTTGGCACCCCAGGTCTTCTACCAGGCCCTAGACTGCATGAGGAGGTAGGACAACAGAGAAACGCAGGGTAGAAGCAGGAAAGACACCACGAGTAGTCATTTAAAGGAGAAACACAAACGTGTTTGTTTCTTGGCCCCGCCCCCACAAGTAGTCATTTAAAGGAGAAACACAAGCGTCGCTTGTTTCTTGGCCCCGCCCCCACGAGTAGTCATTTAAAGGAGAAACACAAACGTTGCTTGTTTCTTGGCCCCGCCCCCACGAATAGTCATTTAAAGGGGAAACACAAACATTGCTTGTTTCTTGGCCCCGCCCCCACGAGTAGTCATTTAAAGGAGAAACACAAACGTTGCTTGTTTCTTGGCCCCGCACCCACAAGTAGTCTTTTAAAGGAGCATCACAAACTTCTCGTTTCTTGGCCCCGCCCCCACGAGCAGTCATTTAAAGGAGAAAAACAAACTTGTTTCTTGGCCCCGCCCCCCTGCACCAACATTTCCTCGATCTGACAGTTGTTAAACTTTCTACATATGTAACTGTTGCTCGCCTGAATTGTTGTCACAATATGTTGATATATTTGTTATACTGTGTAACTGTCTTAAAATATGCATAACAGTATGTTGAAGGATGGGTTAGACGTCCTGGACAACGCTTTGCTATCTTCCAGCTCAAATCAAAAGAGACTCCTTTCAGAAGCTCTGCCCCACAAATTGCAACGCATTGAGAAGCCAAAATTGTTGATGCGAGCCGTGTCCGCCACTTTTGTTTATGTTTGGCTGTGTAGAAGTACTGGATTATTTGTTCAGTATGAACAGAGAATGCTATAGCGTAATAAAAGGGGATATTTGATTGATTTGACAAAGGGTGTATTAGCTTACAATAGCTGACTATACCTTTAATACTGCACAATCAATGCAATATATCATGAGCAAATTACATAGACAGTGCTGGGGGTAAGGCCGGATGAAATCAGCCATCTGGGCAACGTTTTCAGGGCTTTTTCCTCCTTTGAAAACGCTTGCCCTTGTCTCATAGAAAACCACCACAATCACTGATTTATCAGGCTCAGTACATAATGGTTATAAACCATATGATTGCTTTAGATTTCAAGTGTAACTGCACCCCAGTGCTGAGCCTGTATCCACCAACAGAACATGCCAAAATTATTTTCTTCCAAAAATGAAAATGTTAGAAAATATGCATTAACATAAATTTAACCTGTGCTATAAATATATGGCTTAGTTAGTGGCCGGCCTTTATACATGGCCGCCCTGCACATTACTGTTGGCCTGGCAACTAAATATTGTATACAATATGTGATAGGGGGTCCCTGTGCTGTGTTTCGATCAGCCAAGGCCTTGGCCTGAAAAACTTTGGAGACCTCCATGAACATTGATATATTGAATGGTCTCACATAGCCACTGCCATCTCTCTACCCTTCCTCAAACATGTATTTATGCCTCCATTGTCCATCCACAGTGAGGGCTGCAGAAGAGAGAACACCATGAAGAATGTAGGATGTCGCAAGTACGCATTCAACGCCTTGCAGCTGAAGGCCTTTCCTAAACAGTACCGACCACCAGAGGGCACATATGGGAAGGTGGAGACCTAAGTTATCAATGGCCAACAGTGAGAACAGAACAATGCAACAGCACATTCCATGCAAAACAAACAAACTTTCAAAACAACACAGGAGTTTCACATTCGGTTGTTTTGTAATTTATTCAGATTTATGTGAAAGTGCCAGTGCAACTTTAGCTTGTTTTATAGCAAGTTTCCCTCTTCCTTTCCTATTTATTAGAATCAAGTGTTTTCTTAGTATGCCATGATAACTCCTACACAAGCTAATTGAGAGATAAGGCTATCTATTTTAAACTGTAATTGGTGTGCAGACAATACCTTCTGTTGCAGCATCAGAAGCAACAGTCTAGCGATCCCTTAACATTCACTTTCAAAGATATATTGTGTCTCATCCTTCAAATTCAAATAAATTATATGAGACTACTGTAGATCATTGCCGCTGTAGATCATACCCAATGAGTTTAAACAACCATTAATCATAACAAAAAAAGTCAGTTTGACATTTGATGCATATTACCAGCATCAAAATAAATGCCTTTAATTTGAGCTGCTGGACCTAATCTCTGTAGTAAATTGTTTAAGAAGGTGCGTTTATTTGGTTTGTTTGAGAGCATCTATGTAGTCATCTTTTTGCCCATTTTAATTGGCACATTTTCAACACCACCTATCTCTTTCTTCTGTAGTAAGCACATACGACAAATAGAAAACAGAACATTTGACAGATAAACTCATACAGTATGCAAATCTAATGTGATATGGAGAAAATGTTGAAGTTAGAAGTATGGATGTCTTGATGACATTACAGCTGAACAATGTCAAATATTATTGAATTTTCAGGGGTTTGGAAGCTTGTGCATCTCACACTGAATAAATGTAATACAATATTTATTACTTATTTACACATTGAAATGTGTCATATGTAGTGGATTCAAATGTGAATTATCATCAGCACTTGCAATTTAGTTATGCAGAAGGTGAACTGTAAACTGCATGCAGAAAACTAGATGCTCATAATATGGCACCTGCAGAATACGTTTAGACATTAAACTTAAATATTATACAATCAGCACCGCAAAGTGTGGTCTGCTGTCACTTTGACAACTCCAGGCCAATGTATCTATTTGTACATTATTCAGAGACTGTGGATTTTATTTTGACAAACCTTTGCTTAGAATTATTTATGCTGATAACTGAAAATGTTGCCAAATGCTGTCATACTTTTGTCCATTGTTATACTGTATGGTTTATTTCCTGATATGTTGTAGCAGTTTGAATGAGATAGTGTAGATACTCTCATAGATGTATGAAAGTACATTTAAAGTACAATTATTATAAATAAAGGCTAGCCAAAATGTATAAGTTATTTTGTACAGTAAACCCTATGGAACAGGACGGTAATGTGTACACTTTGGGTTAAAGCTTAATTGAATTGGACCATTTTGCAACAGGCTTTGTAGCAGGTGATGTTTTTTTTTTTAATGTAAATCATATATACGTGTAATGAAATGTAACCAGTACACCGGCATGTCACTGCAGAATGGTGCCAGCATGGCTGAACATTGCGGGTGTAATCTAAATACAAATCTAGAAGGAGGCTTGCTCTTGTCTCAAACTGAATTTTAGCTCCAAAGATGTTTCCTTGACGTCAGAGTAATTGTACACAACTACGGTATGTATAGCATACAGTAAGTTTTGAGTAAGCCTAAGTTGCTTATTAATATACTGTAGCACCTTTCAGATAAAAATCACAAAGTGCTTCACAATAAAAGCATACATAAAACTAAATACAGTAGAATACAACAGAAAAACATTTATAAATTTGAAGCCATTACAACTCTCGTCTAACTAAAAGCCTGTTTGAATAAATAAGTGAGTCTTCAACTGCATTGTAAGAGTGAACACAATTTCAACAACATAAAAAGGTGCACGTTTTGTGTCTCGCTCCCGAAGTGTTTTAGTTCGAGAAAGGGTTACTAAAAGGTTAGCTATACCGATGGTGGTTTGCTCTGCAAAAAGCTTGTGATTTTAGCGATTTCTGACTAAAAAGTGAATATAATCTATTGTATCTACACCAGCCTCATTGTTTTAAGGTTAATTGATGTATAGATATTTCTAAATATTATTTATAGCTCTAGCGAACTATTTCATGCTTTTCTGCTTTAACATACATCGTTTCGAAAGGGCACTGAATTCGGCAGGACACAGAATTAGGCGTAACACCTGTTCCTTTCAAATATGGCGACCCGGAAGTATCAAAATTAAGGTCGTCAAACCAGCGTCGAACGAAACTGAGTCGAACACGAACATGAACCCATGAAGTGTCATACGTTCCATGCAAAAAGGGTCAAAATACAATGTTGGTAGCGACCAAACTTCTTAGGGATGCCATCACACCACATAAAACCTTGACCTTTGTACATAGGTGAGCAAGCGACAATATATAACGCAACGTTGTAGGCATCATTTTCCAAAACACGTTTTACTGTAGATCACATCATATGCAACTGGGCTGGCTCATTCATAGAACTAATGACTTTCAATAATTCATGCAAAATCACATCTGAACTCCTCCCACTCGAGAAACTCGCGAATCATTCCTTCGGTTATCGGTCTAACTGTCTGCCTGCATTCATTTGCATGTTAAGAGATAACTCACTATTCATGTTTGTTTAAGCAGGCAGTGGCATTTGACTAAACATTTTGCGATACATACTTTACTTTCCCCACGCCTAACGTCAGGTAAGTTATTTGTTATTGTTAACCTATTGTTGTTGTTGTAGACTATAATTATACGAATTAGAATATTTTGTAGGCTACAGCTACAGACGTTACTGCACGATTTAAAATCACTTATGTAGCCGTATCTGAAATCATGATCTTGCCTGTTCGACAGACAATTTACAATGTTACTGCACCGTGTAAAGTCACTTATGCAGCCGTATCTGAAATAATGATGTCTGGGTCAACAATTTCCTTGACTTGTCGGTCTTGTTTAGGGTACGGAATGAGTAAAAAGAAATTGCTAGTGGATGTTGACTGCGGTGTAGACGATGCCCAAGCCATTATGATTGCTTTGGCTGCCCCCAACGTGGAGATCCTGGGTGTCACCTGTGTTCATGGAAATACCACCGTCGAGAACGTGGGCAAGAACGTTTTACGAGTTTTACAAGCATGCGATGAACTTCAGGTAGCCTACTATACTTCTTAACTGTCTTCCCCAGTATGGGACCACCATTGTTGCAAATCGGTTTATGTGTTAAGGTGTGGAATGTAGACATATCTCGTGTGTGCGCGTATTTGTAAAGCTGTGTAAATGAATATTATCTATAAATGTATTGAGATTATTTGTGATTGTGTATTTTACTACAATCTGCAAATAGACACACGGTAGGCTAAGGTAAAACATGACGTGTCACAGGTTATCAAAAGTCACGTGTCAAAAGAGAGATAATTGCTTACAGGTTTACAATACATAGCAATACAAAAGCACAATACAATAGCAAAACATTTACAGATGTTATATCTGAGATCCATTACAAAAGTAAACTAAACAGACTAAAACTAATGTATATTATACCCACCCATAGTTGTTTATATGCCCACATGTATCATGTATTTTTGGTATTTTAAAAATACTTTTCCAATAGAGTAAATAAAATGTCACAAAAGTATCAGTCGGGCTATTTGATATAGCCTTAACCCTTCGCCCGGGGCCCTATTTCAGCAAGCAGAAATAAACTCTGAAACTAACACTTAACTCTGAGTTGGCCAGAGTTGGTTTCAGAACAGCTGATATGAGTTAGTGTAATCAACTCGCATTGTTTACTCTGAGTTACCTCCACTATACACAAAACTCCACTATATACAAAGCCATTATCAATGGAGCTCAGACACTACGCTGCAATATGGCGAGCGCCAAGAAAAAAAAAAACTATAGCTTAATGTTCAGCCTGTGGAAAGTTACTTAGGAAAAGTATACATTGAAGCAAGAAAACGTATCTGTCTCTCAAAAGCAAATCTAAAAAGCAGCGACTGCGCTAAGGCCCGCCCTCTTCCCAAGAGTGCAATTTTTTTAGTGTAATTTGAGTATAATTTAAGTTGTATATTTTTGTATTTCCACTTTAATATAGTTCATATATGTATCATGGTATATTACGTAAATTACATCTTGTACAGTAATTATGTTATTCACAAGAACATTACATTTTGAACTGCTTCTTTTAATGGTATGGTTTAAATGTTTGCCGTCAGTATGTGTCATCTACATGCTGCAGCTCTCAAATATGTATTGGTTGCATATTTAAGCCATTAGGCTTTTGAGTCTCATTTTGTTCCCTCAGAAGCATGTTCTATTGTTGAATCAAATTATTTTTTTTAACCCTGGCTTAAATCAACAGATTCCAGTGTTCAAAGGGGCTGCAAAACCGATCCTTAGTAAATGTCTTGAAGCAGGACATTTCCATGGGCTGGACGGACTGGGAGATGTCCCTGACCCCAAAGCACCTGGCTTGGACTTGATCCAGAAGGAACCGGCGGTAACTGCTATGATCCGGATTATAAACGAGAACCCTGGAGAGGCAAGTAAGAGATGTCTGAAATGTATAATGTCCCAGGTTAGCAGCGCTAGTGTCACTGGTCAGCATGTTTGACTCCCAGCCCATATCTGGGAGCTTTAGCCCTTTTGTATGCAGACCTGCCTCATTAAGCATGTAGCCTAACACCTACCAATTAGACGATTGACCGATCTCTAGCCCCGCCCCTTTTTGCATGTCCAATAACAGTAATATCCAGCCTGTCTATGCTGTCTTGTCCAACTTAGTTACAGTAACAAGGTTGGACAAGTGAAAGCGACGAGGCTTGGGACAGGTCAATTACAGGTTTTATTCATGTATATTTTTACCAGGTGTCTCTGGTTGCCACAGCACCCCTCACTAATTTGGCTCTGGCTGTGAAGATGGATCCATCTATCCCAAGCAAGCTGCGGGGCATTTACATAATGGGAGGCAACACCGAGTGTAAAGGGACTTTGTGTTTCACGTTTTATTTAGTTAATGGCAACAATGTGCCTAGGTTTGTAATCTGTGCTCGTGTCTGCGCTCTATTCTTTCATAGCACGGGGAAACACCAGTGTCTGTGCCGAGTTCAACTTTGCTGCTGACCCAGAAGCTGCATACATTGTACTAAATGAATACCACTGCCCCACTTACCTGGCCTGCTGGGAGTTCACCTGCTACAACAAGTTACCATGGGTACGGGCTCACCACCTGCCTCAATGGAAGCAGATGTGGCCTCCAGTGTTGTACACTACGCCTCTGCATGTTTTGTTTATGACATTGTTGAGGGTGATATATATCTATAAAAACACTCAGAATGGTAAGCTAGTGAAATGCGAGGATATATTGTTGTATGACAGTGTATTAGCAAATATTTAGCTTGCGATAGCTGACTTTACCTTTAACAGAGACAGTTATATAAACGTACAACACTGCAGTCCAAATACAACTTAACTGACCACACAACTGGGGGAATATTATTACGATAAGAGACAAGTGATCTGACATGCTGTTGCAATTGGTGTGGTATGACAGGAGTTCTGTGACACCTGGTTGGCCCAAGACACGGAGAAGGCTCGCTTCATGGAAAGGATATTCCGTTACAGTCGAAAGGCGTCTCTCAGCGAGCGCTTGCAGAAGGAGCTGATCGCAGGAGTAGGCTTTGTGTCATGTGACTCGTATGCGATGGCGGCCGCCATCGATGACTCCTTCGTCGTCGAGTGTGACCATTACCCCGTCAGCGTGGAGCTGTCGGGCATGCACACCAGAGGCATGATGGTAGTAGATCACATAGACCAGTTAAATAAGAGCCACAAGGCCTTCATCATAAAGAAGGTTGATATGGAAAAGTTCCAGAAAATGCTGATGGATGCTGTAAAATAAGAGCATTTGAATGCACCAAGATAGAACAGTTTAATATCAGTTGCCATCCCCTCCCATCCCACACCTGTGGGGTATTAGTCTTAACATAATGCATGTAAATCTGTACACAAATAGTGTACAGATGTAGTACTAGATATGTGGTGGATTAGGCCCATTTAACTGACTTTGTAGGTCACACACTATTTTATACAGCCTAATGGCCATTAAACACGTTATTTTAATATGAACCCACATTTACACTGTACCTTTTAGCAATAAATTGTTAATCAATTTGTAGGCTGTTTATTTTAAATAACACATCATATACACCAAGTTCCGCAATGTGACAAATCACAATAGTTTTTAATGTTCAAGAAGTATGACTGGCCTGTTTGCTGGCTCTCTAGTAGGAATGTATCCGGCTCTGCTGGAACTAGCAGGCAACTCCTTACAAACGTGTATGACCAGCAGAGGTGCAGAGGTGCCTACAGCACAAAGTGTCCTTAAAAAGAATTATGTACATTTACAATATCCAGCCCGGCCTTCTGTCCTCCTGGGGGATGTCAGTATCCTTTTCTGCCACGAAACCTTGACCTGGTGTCAAGCTGTGGACATGCAGAAGACAATTTAACTTGACAACCATGTAATGGCATACATTTAAACCACGTCACACTGGTTAGAAGTGTAATTTGGCTAAATGTAATCAAAAGTACAGCTTGCTGAACACGTATATTTTGGGAAGTGATACCCCGACCACTACATGCCACTCGGCTCACAATATGGTCTATAGCAGTTGTCCCCAATTCTGGTCCTGGAGAGCCGCAGCCCTGCATGTTTTAGTTGTCTCCCTGCTCCAACACACCTGATTCTAATGAATGGGTCGTTATCAGGCTTCTAACACACACACTTCTAACTTTGTTCATTAGAAGCAGGTGTGTTGGAGCAGGGAGGCATCTAAAACATGCAGGGCTGCGGCTCTCCAGGACCAGGGTTCCCCACTCCCGTTCTAGATGTTTCCCTGCTCCAGCACACCTGATTCAAATGAATAGCTCGTTAGAATTACCCACTCATTAGAATCAGGTGTGTTGGACAAGCTGTTGCCAGGCCTTGTAAATAATGTAACTTGTAGGTACTGATTAAAATACATGTTTAATTTCAAATGAGTAAATAAACCACTGCACTATGTTGCACAGGAAAATACTGAGACATACTTGTGAAGCTGTGAATGACAATGCGATCGGCGAAATGCGAATCTACAGTATTACTTCCCGAAAGTTCAGTGTCGAGCTTACAGGGGTATATGTATCAGACGTTCAGTTACCTATGTAGTGCTAATGAGCGTTAGAGGCTGTGACTTGGAATCAAGATGTTCATACCAGGCTGCAAAGTTAAATTGTAGGCCTTATAATCACACAATGGAGGTTAATTACTATAGTAAGCGGATGTGACTAACCATTGATCTCTTGCACTCAAAGAACGTTGTCTGTAGAGCTTTGCAATGGCCTTCCTTCAGACATTCGCTGGGACTTTTCCCCTCCTGTCAGATAATACAGTAATTCAATGGGCATATTGTGCAGATCACACGTTTTCAACTTGAAATTGGGGACACAAAAATAAGAGTGTGCCTTAATAAGGTTGTTAAAGGTAATCCATGACTCAGGAATAGCCTAAGAATATGGTTTTACACCTGAGCAGGCTGCCCTACAGTCAGATCACATGCGTGCTGCTCTTGAACCCCTCTATACAGTGACTCCCTGTGGCTTTGCGTAAAAACGAAATTCTTCCCGTTTCCCAGAGAGTCCTTGACGTCCATGATGGGGCACTCTTCCCGTCAGTAAATATAAGCAAAAAATATACTAATATTAAAAAAAATAAATAAAATAGAAATCACGTTATTGTATAATGTACTTTGTCTAAATAAAAGTGAAAAAAAATCAACTGTTTACACTAACCAGTGTACAGAGCTACGGATGACTCGGTTGAGACATGACAGTCACGTGACAATAACAATCCGAAATTCTCCGAAGATTAAGAACAGCAGCCAATTTAATAGATTGTAAACTTAGTTTGGAGCTCCTAGAGTTTCTTAGAATATAAAGTCCCCCCTATTTTCCCTCAATATTGTTAACACATGGTCACTTAGAATATTGTTATAATGTATAGATTTCATGTTTTTATTATTTTTATTTATCAAAGGTTTACTCATATTTGTGATTTAACTATTATACTGCACAAAATACATTTGAGCACAATCATCTATTACCCACGATTATGCTGTTCACATGACTTGCAAGTGGAGTGAAAACATTGCCTACGTTGAGTAATTTTGGGACAGGAGAAAAATAATACCCCACCAGAAATTGCTTGGGGTCCAAAGGGTTTAAACAGCATACTCGCCGCAAGACGTACATATCGTTTTAACAACTTGCGCTGACAGGACTGTCAAATCATACTCATATTGGTCCATCAGTGTAAAATTAGATGTTAACCTACATACGTACCTTTACAACACAATCGTGTTGAAGGAGACATGCCTTGAAGTCCTCTCTTATACCACCGCAGGCTCTGTGGTCTTCATCTTTATCCTCATAGTATTTCGGCATTATGATGAATTTGCATTAACACCAATTTAATATATTTGCTGTTTCGTACAAATAACAAATACGATAAAAGCACGCGTTAGCTGTTTAGCACAAAAAGCAATGCCACCATGTTTGGGGAAAATGAATCATGGGAAACGAAAGTAGTGAATACATTGCATGACGGGAATTGTAGTGTTTTATAAACTGCTGGTTGGGTTTGTGGAGCTCAGTAGCGCTGGTTGGGTTTGTTGAGCTCAGTGGCACACATTTATTTGTATTTTTGCTATACATTTTTGGCCGACCTAGGTGGCACAAACATAATAAACGTAAAATAATTTTAACAGGCTGTTCTATTTAATATGGAAAATTAAAATTAAGCATTCTATGAAAACGGGAGGGGAGTAAAGAACAATGTCTCAGAGACATGGACTTTCCTTGTTTCAACAAGTTTTACTTTATTTAAAAGATGTCAGGCAGACACATGACACATGTATGCGATGAAGGCACATGATGTTAGGGCTTGTCAGGAATGGGCAGGCATTTGTTTTCTGATGTATTTGGTCCCTTGCACTGAAAATAGCAGAATAGTATAGGATCCCTGTGATTACTACTTTTTTGGTGCTTTGGGACCAGAAGCTAATCTATGAAAATGTTTAAGAAAGTTGCTTTCCTTGATCCAAACAGCCTGTTACATTATTCAGTTGTTTCCTCTCTTTTTCCCCCCAAGCCAAACATAGAAAGCAGATTTGTGGCAGAGAACAAGCTACCTCAGACTGGTATCTATGGATTGTTTGACCAGGGCGGGAGGGCAAAGGTAAAAAAAATTAAAATAAAAAACACCTTAACAGCATGACCAAATTAACCTCCAGTTTAACCCAGACACATAATATTGTTGCACAAACCACTCAAAGATGCAGTAAGAGTGATTTTTGTTCCTAGAGAAGAGGGGGACACATATATCCAATAATGGCTGCACAACAACAAACACTAAACCAAGTAAATAGAAGAGCTACTGTAAAGACAGTGTTAATTATTTTACTCTACAAATAGAGAAGGTATTGTGTATCTTCATTGTGTAAAATACATTACATTGAAATGGCACATATTTTAAAATAAAAAGTACAGTAGTCAAAATGTCCTGTGCAATCAAACAGAAATGAAAGTATCGGTTTTCAGGCTTGGAATAAAAAAAATGTCAGTGCATATTATGCCATTTCATATAGAGCATATTAGCTTCAACATACCCCTCATCTTGCTGCCTATCAACAGTTTATCAAGCGACAAAACTTAAGTCACACAAAAAGGGGTGTGGCATTTAAAATGACAGATAATCACCGAACTAAAAGCGTGAGCGCAAAGGCAGGGGTGACGCGACAGAATAACAGTCAATGCAGTTCTTAGGGAGGTGGATGTAAGGCACAGTCTTGCGTTTTTACACATTTTTGGGAACAATCCAGAACTGATTGAATCAAGGTCATTCATAACTAACTACATAGTTTCATGTCTGACATAAATCACCTAAGATTTTGTTACGATGTTTAACTGGAGACGAAGAAAGAAAAACCAGATCCAGCAGTAAGAACTAGCTACGTGAAACGGCAAATAAAACAAGTAGCATAAACACAAACAATATAACAGACTTTTAAACAGGCATAAACATTTCCTCATAGAATTAAAAAATATATTTTACCTCTTGTACAAATTAAAGATTTATTTCAATAAATTAAGCCACCATTATATATATATAGTCATAATTTTAGTCATTTACAATATGATAATATACCCTTTCAGGCAAATAATCGGGTTTTGATTGGGTTACTATAAATGCAAACTAAGGTTACTCATAGCAAGTTACTATTGTGTTCTAGTTATTTACTAGGATGATTTAAACAATAACTGAGGACTATGGCCTAGTGTACATTTTTCCTGTCTCAAAAGGATACATACTGAATATGTTAAGATCTGGCATGTCCTGAACCAGTTCGTCGTTTAGGACATCAATGATTTGTCATAAGCCATTACAGCCGGCTAGCAAAATCTCCTAGCATGTCTGAACAAAGAGCAACTGCCAACAGATGACGAAATTCTTCATAAGGGCGGTTTGCTGTGGCGGTAGTACCCCCAGCTTGCCCAAAGGTGGCAGCACACAGCAAAAGAGAAAGGTTTTAGGCAACATGTACACCACCAGCGGTCAGGTGGCTGTTACTAAAACCCTTTCAAGTCATTCACACTTGTATGTTCAAAGCTGCTGAGCAACAGATGCAGCTCATGGCAGATTTGTTCAGAAACCCTGCTGTTGTACAGTAGTATTCACATCAACAAATAAATTCAGAGCACGTGACTTCAAGGGGAAACAGAAAATACAGGAGCAAAATTGGGTGATAGCAGAGTATATTAAAGAGAAGATATTTAGAGAGATAACATCCATCAGAAAATCTCAGAAGATCAGCACTGGGGCTCTGATGATGTCACTGCTGGTTGCTAGCAGTCTGGGGGATTTCAGGACCCCAGGGTCCATGATGGATGTATCTGCTGACAGCCGGTTAGCCCGCCTTTCTCTTTAAATGGATCTGCAGGAGGACAAAGCACCACATACATTATGGGGACAAAAATAAGTGTGTGTTTTCAACAGGACTAAGACCTCATGCAGAGCCAGAAGAATTTGCCCCCTGCTGCATTATAGTTAGTGTTTCCACCAAGTAATTAGGTCAAATCATTTAGTTGTTTGTAACGGCATAGGGAATTGGAGAGGCAAATGACATTTCTGGGGAAAACCCAACATTGAATTTCTGTCAGGAACCTCATGAGAGTTAACGCTGGGGCTTGGGGGTGTTTTGCATCAAGACACTAGACACTGGGATTATTGAAGACTACAATTATTCTAAATATGATAATTCCAGTGGGATATTCTGCAATGCTAGGTATAACAGCAACTATAGAAAGACAACACATATGTAATTCTACATCAGAAAGGTTTAAAATTCAAAATGATGAAAAATATGTTATTCAAAGCGCTGGGTTTGAAGCAGGTTACGCTCGAAAACCCACACATTTCACAGAAGTTAACCATAAATCGTATATAAATGCAGTCCATTTATGTGAGAGGTGTTCGCCACTTTGTTTTCCGTCCTATTACAGAGCCAGTGCTGTGTAGAAGTATCAGATTATTTTTTCAGCACGCACAGAAAACTGTAAAATAGCGAAATGCGAGGAGATACGTGGTGAATTAGACAAAAAGTGTATTATCTTACAGTTAGCTTGCAACAGCCGACTGTACCTTTGAAAAGGCAGGGTTAGTCGTTCTAGAGAACGCTTGACGACTTCGAGGTCAAATCAAACTCTCTCGGAAGCTCCGCCCCACATGGAAATGCATTGTGAAGCCAAGCGGCATTGTTATTGTTTTGCCACTTTGTTTATGTTCATATTTACTGGATATTTTTTTTTAGCACGCGCACAGAACATTGGGCTAGCGAAATGCGAGGAGATATTTTGGATGAACATGTAGTGTATTAGCTTACAATTAGCTTGCAATAGCTGACTGTACTTGTATCGTGGTACTGTAATGCAGAACTGGAAGGGAGGTTTTAGGTGTTTGAGGGACTTACTTCACTGAGGATGGCCCACACTGCAGAATCTTTGACGACGGAGAGTCGCAGCGCCACTATAGGATTAAAGGCAGGGTCGACGACCCCCTCTGCTACGCCCTTCACAAACTCACCTGTTTTCACACACACACACACACACACTATATATCAAACCACTTCACCTTCAATTTTCACTAAAAATAGAGGACAAATACCAGAACAATGACACATAATCCGTTAACACTTAAAAGTGTTTAATAATAATAAAAATAATAATAATACATTTTATTTATAGGCGCTTTTCAAAGCGCTTATAAAAAAAAAAACTTTTGTAAGGTCACCTTACAAAACAAGGAAATAACAATGGGACATAACAGCCTAAAAAACTATAATACAGTACATAAAAGTTAATTAAGAAAACAGGAGAATGCTGCGTCCAGATGAGCAGTAATCATGTTGAGTATGTCAGTTTAAAGAAAATGGAAAGAGAGCATACTGCATCAGTTTGTGGCACATAGTGGGAACATGTGATCTGATAATTGTGTCATAATGTCATCTCACGTGGTTTATCTCAGCAGCAGGGTGTGAATATGTAAAGCTTTGAGAGCTGAACTGTCCACTCACCAATTCTGTAAAAGCGGTCATCAGTTCGCTTGTATTTCTCTTTGATCTGCAATCCTGCTTCCTACAGTACACACATTATAAAAAGGAGATGTTTAAGAGTAAAAGACAGTGCCTCTGGAGGTGGATCCTGGAACAGGATTTTCTTGTCATGATGCCTCACCTCAGGCAGAACAGCTAACAGGTCAGGCTGGTTATTGGCCAGTCTGACAGCCAATAATCAGCCAGGAAAAACACACACAGGATTTCCATAAATGGGTCGCAGAGGAGATTTTGGTGCAGGCACAAAATTATATTTCAATAAAAACAAAACAAAAATTAAGAATGAAATGCAATAGAAATTGGGGAAACCTTTGAAAAAAAAGAAAAAAAAAACATCTAGAAGGGTATTGGCAGTTTCCGTAGAAACTGCGTGAGCTAGCTACCCTGTGCGCACCCTTAAAAGTGATTATATATTTAATGTAGTTAAACCGTCAAGATTGACAGTTAAAATGAGTGAAGTTGGCCTTACAGCTAGATTTACACCTTATCGTGTTTATTTAGAAAAATTCAAAACAATTGTAGGGTTTACTGTGTCTTTATGTATCACTAGCATAGTTCAAGACAATTTTGCATAGACTGCATGCAATTTTGCATGTCTGAGC
Organism: Forbesichthys papilliferus; assembly: GCA_025399855.1. Taxonomy (NCBI): domain Eukaryota; kingdom Metazoa; phylum Chordata; class Actinopteri; order Percopsiformes; family Amblyopsidae; genus Forbesichthys; species Forbesichthys papilliferus. The sequence goes on along the minus strand of JAODOY010011314.1, from coordinate 37,144 downwards.
ATACTGCATCAGTTTGTGGCACATAGTGGGAACATGTGATCTGATAATTGTGTCATAATGTCATCTCACGTGGTTTATCTCAGCAGCAGGGTGTGAATATGTAAAGCTTTGAGAGCCACATAAGCATGTGGATTTGAACCTCAGACCTCTAGGACACAAGTCATTATCCTTAACCACTTAGCCATGCTTTCACAGTTGATGCAGTGCGGAAAAAGATGTTGGAGTTTATTGTTAGCTACCACTAGCCCGCTCATTCTTCTTGCTCTCTTATTCAGCTACAAGTTCTGTATTCTTCAAAACCTAAAGTATCTTCTCCTGCACACCTCATACACCGTGAAACATTGTTCCTGAAATGTACTAGTAATAGTTTAACATTTATCTTACATAAAAGACAAAGCAGTCCCTAATTTATGTTGGCATTGGACTTTGAAGGGTGCCCCGACGTTAGCTAGACCATGCACGTTCCATAGAAACTGTGTTGGCTAGTGTGGGATATCTACTGCTGTAGATAGCTACTGCTATAGCTAGCCCACAAAAAAAGTTAGAAGAGCTTTGAGTGGACTAAATATAAAAATAATAATTAGAACTGATGGGTTGGAGGGTTTTCCTCACCGAGTAGGGTAGAATCTCCACGGTTGTGTTTTCTATTTTGTCCCCAGGATGCTCCTGGTTCCCACTTCGGAACAAGAACCTGTCAATAAAATAACACAGCCTGATTCATGATCACACAGCAAATGAGAAAAAAGAAGACAAAAACAGTAAATATGTAAATTCCTTCTCAATCTGTATCCAAACACATGCAAACAGCAATGTATACCATGTCTTTAATTAGCTTGTTGAACATTTATCTACATTAGTTCAGTCTTTTGCAAAATGTACAAATGTCAGGGGCGCAAGCTTGACACTTTCAGCAAAATTAAACGTTTTTAATCTAAAATATTTTTGGCACACGCGTATTGTATATGTTCTTCTGTGGCCACCACCACAAAACTGTTTGCCACCCCTGTAAACATTTCCTAGACACGCCCCTGCCTGACAGTGAATAAGAGTGTGTTGATGGGAGTGGCTTAGTTTATGTACAACATGCAAATTTGTATTTGTTACTCAAATCAGATCTCAGGAGGACGACTGTGCACGCTGTTATTTGCAAGCGAGGAGATCAATTGTGTGCGTCCAGACAACCTATTTGGTTACATCAGTAGAAACATAGAGAGGGTTTATGTTGGCCTGACCGTTTGTTAACCTTTGTTTAAGTTAGGATCAATATCATTCTGCTAGGCTAAACTAGCTATGGTATGGAAGTACACTAAACTATAATTAGCACAGCCAATAAATAATATAAAATTAGTTTCATAACTCTCTCCTCCCGATGCCTGTGAATAACGGAGCTGTAATGTACCGTAGGCTGCTGAAACAGTTCATCTTCTAAACATGAAGCGGTCGGAATATTATATTTTAAAATGAGGATAAAAGGGAAAGCTAAAATGTTATCTCCACCCACTGAGACAAAACAGCTGATCGACTAGTGCAGGTAGGGAGAGACCTGCAACATGTACACACGCTGACAACACTTAGCCTGATTGAAATCAATTTGGACGGACGGTGTTTTGGTATTTTTAGACTAGTCAATTAATCTAAATTTTAATTTTCTCTTAACCGACAGGGAAATTAGTCGCTAGGAACATCCCTAATCTGGATATTTCCAAAATCATATTAGAGTTTGGCAGTTTGAACATAGCCTTATAACCTCCTTATAAGCCTCTTTCACCAACATCCACACAATGTCTTTCACATGTGCATTAAGCATCCCGAGTGTAATAAACGGCTCCTACGATATGCGTTTCTCCACAAACACCATCCGCCATTATCCCGCTAATCCAAAACAACCCGTACATTCCCAAGTGGCTCTGCTGGCTCCCCTTTTAGCCCTGGTCTTCCTCGCTCTCTTCATCTCTGCACCAAGTGGGAGGTTTGGGCTCCAAAATCTAATTTTAGAAGCTTCTCATTAGCGCACCGTATCCCCTGGGATGCACAGCCCTGAATCAGTGAAGCAGATCAGTGTAGGTGTACTGTGAGTGTGTGTGTGTGTGTGTGGTATAGGCCTCCCACTAACTCCATGAAACACACAAGCAAATGTTATGCACGTATTGCGTGTGAGCATCCTGAATCGCTGAGGACGACACCTCCGCGCTGCTCACCGCTCTATGCTGACAGGTCTGTCGAATCTGAGGAGAATGTAGTCGTTTGCGGTTGGAGTGATGGCCCAGAAGAAGTCCTCTCCTAGATAAGTCTTCTCCAGCGTGTGGCCCTGGTACACCTGGCAAGGAGTGTGCCGGCATTTATATCTATTTTAGATTTGCAGTAATTGACAGATGCCAAGCCCCTCCTCCCCCCCACTTTGTTACGGCGACTAGGTTGGACAAAACAGCATAGTAGGTTATAACAGGAAAACAGACAGTTGACAGAGAATATGTCAGATTTCATATTTGCTCAACTGTTATTGGAGAACAGGGATAAAATGGGCGGGGCTTGGGATTGGGGGAATGTTCCAGTTATGTAATATCATCAGAAGTGGACTGTTTTGAAAAAACAAACATTGGTTCCCTTTTGCAATGTCCATTCATTGCAGCGTTTACCTTCATTGAGGTGGACACCTCTGCTGGAGGGTTGACGTGGATCTTGTGGAGCAGCGGCTTTAGGAAGTCCTTGTCCTGCGCAAAACAGGATGAGGTTAATGTCCCCTTACTGGGTGTGAGTCACAGGAGCATCACACATCTTAAAAAGGGGAAGTGAGCATGGCTCAGCGAAAGGCAGTGAAACTCACAGTGAGCTTTTGAATCTTTCCAGCGAGGGAGGAATGGAGACCCACGTGCTGGAACAGAGAGGGTCTGAACCGTACGCGAAGACTGGACTTCTGCCGCTCACAGTGCTTCTGTAAGTGCACAGCGACTAGATGAGTGGCACAACTGCCATCGTTCATAGGGAGAAAAAAAACACCAATGCTAGCCACACATTTGATCCAGTCATACCTTAAACCACTAACGGGTAGTTTGTTTTTGTACGCGTTTTAAAAATACAACAGCCTGTTTTTTCCACCTCATTGTGCAGTGTCTGAGGTATATTATACTGTCATATAAAACGTCTGGGGACATCTAGTGACACAGTTTGGCTGTAAATGTGTTCGGCTCGGTAAACCAGGAGGTTGAGACTTCTGAATCAAACCATCTTGTGAAAGTGCAGTTCAAAATAGAGTCTCACGAATGCCTTTGCTAGCTTTGGAATCTTTTGCGGATGTTAAAGATGTACGGGCTCCATCAGGAAAGGCAGCCAAATAAATCCACCAAACACCAAGTCAGTGCCATATAGGCATGGGACGATATGAACATTTTATATCACGATTATCCTGGTCAAAATAATTGCGATAAACGATATTATCACAATTATTTTAAAATGGCACTAAAACATACTGGAATCACTTTATCCTACATTTTCTTAAGAGAAACATTTCTATTGTGTCATGACACACAGTCATCTTTTTTTGTGGTTCATTTAGTTTTGAAGCCAGTATTTCAACAAATTATGTGGGAGACACAATGGGCAAACCGAGCCTTCAGCCAAAGTGGTGATTGACTAGAAAGATGCAGGCTAATAAATAAGTTGGTATTTATCAATACAATGTGGACTGTACAAGTGAGCTAGACAGCTTTTGGCAAGTCACTTGTGAATACATTAATATTTATGGTTATCACGATAATGGATATTCACCAAGATACGATTATCGTCAGTATTTTTATCACGATAAATGATAAAATGATAATATCATATGGTCCCATCCCTAGTGTCATATTTCGGTGGTCTGTTTAAGCCACATTTTTAGAACAATGCGCCCCCCCCCCCCCCACCCCCACCGCCATGTGATCATATCACATAGTGCTAGTCAGGTCTGGCCTGAAAAACAATGTGCGCACACACACACACACAAAGATACATAAGGAGTGTACACATTACCGCATCTTTCTCAGGATTGCAAACTTTAACCCAGAGAATGTGGTCCAATAGCCAGTCAATGGGCTTCTCCTTATAAAACATTAGGATGAACTCAACAATCAGGTTTAAGTCGGGTGCCTGGAACATTTTCCCTGTAAGGCAGAGGGAATAAAGCAGTTTGAGTTCATTGATCCCTCACTAAATCCCATTAGCCCACCATTATAAAACCAGACAGGACTTTACATGAACATACAGTTAATGCTCAGCTGCAACGAAAACAGAGCTCCACTCAGCTCAGACATCAACGTGTTACATTGATGAATGTTTGTTTTATTAAAGTATTTTTTTCTACAGCAAGATCAGCTATTTTTAACCTACATACATTTCCCTTTTACAACATTTACTGATATTGATAACTTCAGCTGTTAAGGGCACTGCATGTATGTAGGTATCAGGTTAGTCTTCTAGTCTCACATAAAATGACTGACTACATAATTATAAAAAGGGGCCGTCATACCGATGAAACCTAGTTGGGAGAACTCTAGGATCATCCAGTCCTCTGAGGAGAGCTGCAGTGCAAAGTTCTTCATGGTGGCAAAGTAGTTGGGCTTGGCCACAATGTCATCCTCCAGCTGAAAGCATTGAAAGACACGGAGGAGAGATCTTGTCAACAAGATGGGAAGAAAACGAAGGGCCGGATGAACAAAACAAGCAAAGCAAACCTGGCTAACACAAAAACAAACAGTATTACTGGATGAGGGGTTAAGGGTTAAGTGGCTCTAGCATGGGCAATAACTGGGCTAGTAGTTACCTCTTTCCTCCAGAAGTGAGCGGTGATGAGATGGAGACCCAATGCATTAGAAATGAAAGACAAACACTGCTATAAAACTAGCAGCAATGTGTAGATTTAGAAACTCCTTTCAGCTCCAATAGGGATGGTGGAACAATAAAAACACACATTCACTCTTGAATGACACTTGGGAAAAGCGTGCTCCTAACACAAGCTACGCCGGTGTTGCCCTGGCAACGCCCTAAAAATGAAATTCTGGCTGCAGTCATTATGTTCCACCAAGTTGCCATGGGAACGCTGATGGGAACACTTGACTAATGGGCACAGGAGCTACAGGAGTTTGTATTTCTTCTCTAAGTGACATACCTGGACATAATAAACACCTTTGCTGACTGCATACATCATGAGGAAGGAATAGTCCAAATTCTGTTTGGTCCGCCATCTGGAAAAGCACAAAAACAGCTTGTTGCCCTCCGGTATCTATGGTGTAGGTCTTGCACCTGATGTTCGACTGGTGTCCCTGGTCAGGACGTTTGCTGAATCCATGACCCAAAAAAGAAAACCACTCGATGGAAGAAATGTATTCCCCTTGCACAATGTCAGCGGTTGATATTTCAGGAGGAAGGTCCATGGCAGTGCCATAATGTCACTGCGGGGAGGGACAGTGAAGGTGGCACCGGTACGCAAGTATACATAGGAACTCAAAACAAACACTCACAAGCGCAATGTACACACACACACGCGCGCAGTGGGCTGGGCTGTACTACTATAGTAGCGTTGGTATTTCAAATAAGGTAAACGAAGGCACGCACGCACCTAAAAGAAACACACACACACACACACTTGAACAAGACAGTTACAGCTTCAACCATGTATGTCCCTTCATACTGTAAAACATACATACACACACACTCATATAGGAAGCGTCGGCCTCAATACCATTACTTCAGTACACATGTAGCTGAGAACTACACCATAGCCTGACCTCATGAGGACGGCTGTTAATAACACAGGATAACAACAGGGTGGCACGAGCACAGGCGCGACGGAGAGAGAAGGAGAGAGGGAGAGAGAGAGGGAGGGAGGGAGAGAGAGGGAGGGAGGGAGAGAGAGAGGGAGGGAGGGAGGGAGAGAGGGAGGGAGAGAGAGAGAGAGGGAGGGAGGGAGGGAGAGAGGGAGGGAGAGAGAGAGGGAGGGAGGGAGATTACGAGGGAGAAACGGGGTGCTTGTGTGCTGTAGATGACCTTGAGGTGGCAACTTTGGGAAATGCCTGTGGAATACTAAGTATTCAGGCAGTTTACCTAAAAGCCCTTGCTCAATCAACCCCACCCCTCCCCTCCCGACTCATCTTCCCTGAAATAATCACCACAGCTCTTCTGCATCTCATTCCCCTCTAGCACGCACGGCCGCTACTCCATTCACACAATTACTTTGGTCTTCAGGTCATTAAAGGTCACGACATTCTTTCAATTCAATAAGCTTTAGTGGCATGAAAGTTCCAGCGACAATGTTGCCCAAGCAGCAAACGAAAGAAAAAGCTAAATGCAGTTTGGCCATAAACTTAAAGACAGTACACAACATGAACATATGTGTGTGTGTGTGTGTGTGTGTGTGCGCTTCATTAGTCAAGGTCACGAAGTGTCCCTCCGGTTGTGGCATGTTGAAACATATTTGGCAGAGAGACAAGTCCGGTCTCATTCTCCCAGGAGTATTTTTATATTTTGAGATGCCATTTACAATAGCTCTTTGAAATCAGAAAGTCCAGAGTTGAACTTGTTTAGGCAAGTGTTCCTGTTCCAAAAAGGAGGAAGTGCATCTCCTGCTCAACCTCATCTTACGAACAGTGACCACATATTTCCTGTTTTTCCATGTTTCCTTGATTCACTGAGCCTGTACTTCATTAGAGTCGGTCTCTGTTTAATGTCTCTGACAGTGCAGATATTTGGCCAATTTATACTCTGTTTTGCTTTGTAATTTGATTTACTGCGATGTGTGTGGCTCTCTTCCCATCGCATGGTCGCTTCTCATCTCACCTGACTCTCTCTCTTGAGTCTCCGAAGGTTTCTTTGAGGTTGCTTAGCTCAGGGTAGAACGAGGCTGGGGGCGATATGACCTCCAGCAGGCCGACACTCAACTCCGTGGAGAAGCTGAAGGAGTCAAACAGGAACGGGTTAGCATGCTAGCAGTGTGCGCCGCGCGCCCACTGACAGGGGAAGAGATCGCACTGCCGTGCGTCGGTGAGGACGCGACTCACTCTTTCTCCAGGTCAGCCACCACACTGTGAACGTAGTCCACGTCTGTCTGCGCAGGAAAAAAAACAGAAGAAACACAGATCGACCGCAGTGAGATCGACAGATTTCTGCACTACGTGGTCCACATACGGACTCCGCTCTGACACGTGTGCTTGGGAACAGTGACGCGCGCATGCGGACATGTGCGACGGATGCAGTGCACCAGTGCTCACCTCCCCTACGAAGACGACGATGACGCAGTCCAGCTTCTCCTCGGGCGACAGCTTGTCGATCAGCGAGCGAAGCGTCTCCGACAGGTAGGACTTCACCTTTCGCCTCACCGTGGGGATCCCCATCACCATGGAGACTGTGGAGACAAGGAAGAAAAAGCAGCAACTATGAATCCTGTGCTGAACGACGGTCCGCAGCGGTCACAGCTAATTCTGAATACTTGGTGGACGCATGCTCTCCAGTGAAGAGAGTTACTGAAACGCTTATCGAAATGATCTGTGTCAAAAAAATACAGGTAACAAACCAAAAGGTTAACTGCTTCGACAGACAGACAGACAGACAGACAGACAGACAGACAGACAGACACATCTAGTATGTGAATCCATTGATTAGTCTACTTTGTGTTTTAGTTAGGGGTAGCCTCCCTTCACTTGAGGCCCACAGGAAACTACCTCTTCGGTCGCTGTACAATGTCTGCCAGACGCACAATGTGTGTGCATGTGTTTTTATTAATAACCAATCATTTAAGCAAGAAAGTTACTATTACACATTTAACAAAAGGCATCCTGGCCAGCACAGCAGCACAGCCCAAACTGTTTTAGACATAGAAACACAATGTACCCCATGCAAATAATCAATTAATTACAGAATCAGGAATAATTAAAAACGCTTGGTCATCAGCATTATGGATCAAACAGGTGCATTATTCAAAACAATAACATTCACATCTCACAGGAACGCTTTATACGAGGTAGACATCATCACAAGGAAGAAGTGCAGCAGTTATTTTGCAGTTCCTACGAGACTGAGCTTCAATGTGGGCCAACATGTGCATTAATGTGTGTGTGTCTGTGTGTGTGTGTGTAAAATAACACACAGGATTCTAGTTATTAGTCAATACAAAAACTCTCACTCAAAGCAAATGTGAGCGGTTGGAATACAACAAGCCTGTTTGCATTAATAACAAAGGCAAAGTGCAAAATGGGCGTGCAATACGGTGGGAAACGGGTGTGGAGAATAGAGACCATTGAAGGACACCTGGCAGAAAGCGCCAGAGAGGCCGGCCCCCTGTAGCTTTAGCGCTACACAACAGCAGGGGTTGGGGAGGAAAGGGGAGATCCTGGCTATTGTTGTCTCCCCATTGCTCCTATTGTAGTGGGTCTGGAGGGGGGATTCTTTATGTACAAAAAGCCTGTTCTCTTGATTTGGGTGGGGCGGGAGCTCTACAAACCCTAACAGACTGCTACAGACGAAAGTATCTCGGTCCATTTGACAGACAAGGACTACTTTCATGGTGTGGTTGGGATGGGGGGGGGGGGGGGTTGCACATGCACACCTGTGTGAGTGTAAGCACATGAGCATGTTCATGGTCACAGACTATTCAGTGTCATTTTATCTGACACGGAATAGTCTGGGGTTCTTCCCCCCCTTTAGAAAGTAACAAAAGTGTCCATTCCCCGGGACTGGTGCGTCTGCACATGTGCAGGTCAGCTACTGCGACTGCACGTGTGTGAGCATCAGCCGAGACGCTCCGGCCCGAGAGAACCTGTCCAACTCCCTTCTCTCGGCCGCACAGACCCCCGTATGTAAAACAGCCACGCCCGCTGTCAGGAAAAGTAGGCTGAAGATGAAAGGATAAGGATAAGGGGGGTGGTACTGTGGAAGACAGGGAGATGTAGCGTGGGAGGCACTGTGCACCTCAAGCTCAGCATGAGACATTGGCCTACTTCGACCCCGCCCTTCATTCACCACATCTGTTCATCTCAACATAGATGAGCAGAGAAATAAGGGCTTGGGTCTCCCTGACAGACAAGTGAAACAGAGTGATGTGACGCCCCTGCACAATGGCAGGATGCGGTCGCTTGTCCGCCCCATGTACTGAATTCCCCTAGACAGGGATCCAACAGAAATATGATTAGTGTTAATGATGATAACAACAATGTAATTAAAAAAACCCTGCATCAAGGGAAAAGCTACATTGCTTAAATGTATATATCATGGACGTCACAGATCAAAAAACAAGGATGAAGGGAAATTGCAGGGTTGATACTGCATGGCATGCACAGCACCCTTAATGCAGGACCATTCAAGCCAATGTCGTCTCAATATGCACTGGGATGAATATCCCGATGTTAGAATAGACACAGGATGCCCAGAACAGCAAAAAAACACACCAACAAGAGATGGGAAAGAAAGGGGAGAAAGAAAACGATCGAAGGGACAGATAGGACAGGAGATATGCAGAAAACGCAGAGGCCGGTGCAGATGAAAGGGATTGTGGGGGTGGCAGGACGGGTTATCAAGTGTGTCAAAGGCTCTCTGACTGAGCTAGCAAAAACAAAACAACAGCCACTAAACCATCGACCACGATGTGCAAGGTGGCGGCAGTGAGACACACGACAGCAACATAAACCAACCACGTAATATATATATATACACACACACACACATATATACATGTATGTATATTTTTTTAATGGCAGTTCATTTTAAACATGACGAACATGAGTGACTACAATCCAAAGTGTGTGTGTGTTTTTTTTTTTTTTTGAATCCAACATAAACCCCTGTCTCCAAGTAACAGATACACCTGCCCACCTCCCATGACTCCTGGCGGAATGGTAGTGATAGCTCCTGCCCCCCCCCGCCCCCCTCCTCCCCATCCACTCATCGCTTCCTGTGGGAATACCTTGCGCTCATGGATCACTGCGCTTTGATGAGAGTCCGAGGCCGCGGACCAGACACATAAGCTTCTGTCTGCCCTCCCATCCCCACCTCCTCCCCAGGCCTCTGTTGTTTCCCCCCGGCCACTGGGAGAAAAGGAGACGCCCCCCCCCCCGATAAGCTGCCCTGCTCCTCCATCCCTAGCCCCAGCCACCCAAACCCATTCTGTCCATCACACGCTCACACGGCAGGACAGGTAATCCTCTTAGAGCAAGCTCCATACAGCGGAGGTGGCCGTGCTGTGTGCCACAGCGTGACGAGAGCAGGAAGCTAACAGCGAGTGCTAATAATGAGGTGATGATAGCGGGGGGTGCTTTGAATGTGGAGGGAAGATTCAGTCGCAGGAGGGCATGCAGGCTTAATGTCAAAGAGCGGCACTTTGACAGGCACGGCCCGTCTATTTGCGTCGCATAGTACATGTGAACAGAAATACTGGTGTTGCCAAGTTGTGTCCTGAGGAACATTCCCTAATTACAATTTGAGCTTATTACTGGCGATGAAACTTTGAAACAAACCCCATGTTGCCAATCCCGGAGAGATTTGCCAGTGTGGTGGAAAATTTAAGTATGTTTTCCCTGTTTCATTCTTGTTTTAAAGTGTAACTTCACTCCACGTGGTGAAGTTGCCACGCCATATGATACAAATTTGAATTTAAGTATTTATATTTGTACACGGATATGACATGTAGAGCCATTTTCAACTAATTAAATTTAAGATAAAAAAAAATAATAAAACAGGAATTTTGTCAATATTAACACAAACGTGTCTCATCGCAGTTTAGTGTTATTTAGTTTACAGCTTAAAAAAAACAAAAAACTATTTAAGGTGTAACTACTGTTTAAAGAAAGTTTTAGATAGTCTAACAGTATTAATAATATATGCTGTAATAAATATATTTTTAGCAGGCAGCTCTAGATACATATCTATCATGTGTCTAGAGTAAAAGAAGCATCTTTGTAATCATTCTGTAAACGGACTCCTTCAGTATTGCTCAACAATTATCTTTACAAAACAAATAAACTATATCCGAAATGTAATAAAAAAAAGTTACTCCATGTTCCCCCTTTGATTTGAAAAGGCGACTACTTATTCAGGAACTGTAGGATAAATATTTAGCTGTGTTTTAGGAGAATATTATCCTTATGCTAATAAGAAAGATGCAACATATTCCACCTATATGGTGGTATGAGTGCATTATAATGTACCTGTGCAAACTATTCAGTGAACAGTTCACTTCCCAATGTTTGACCCAGAGGAGAATATTTTTCATGTCATTAGAATGTCTGTTGAGGTTGAAAAACATGTGTTGCGCAGAAAAAGAAAAACGAGCAACAAAATGGCGTGTACATTCATTATGTTATATTAAGTAAGTAGTGTGTTGGGGTGTGTGCGCGCATTCTCAGCTGTGTGTCATGGCCGAGTGGGAACATGCTGAGAAATCAATTCAACGTGGAAGTGGCAAATCCTGCAGTTCATCGAATGGCAACTTGAGGCTGGCTGCAACAAAGTCTCAATTCCCATAGACTCCAATGTTAAATATACACATTACAGCCGGGATATAAAATTAAAAATCTTCCCGTTCATGACAACTGTACGTGGGAGTGAATTATTTTATAACTCAGTTAAAACTATATCAGCCACACATTTATTTCCATTATAATGGATTGAGGAGCATTACAGGCGGAGTGAGGTGCTGGCGATGGCAAGAGCCAGCACCGTTTAAAATCCGTTCTTAAGAAAAGCTATGGGTGACGTCACGGAGGGTTTGTCCATTTAATGCATCATGTCTCACCTCCAGTTCGGCCCATTCCAACCTGCACAGCAGGGTGCAAGCTGCCTTCATTGTTGAGTAGGTGAGGCAGATGGTGGTAGATATTTGGTACTTGTAGAGGCTTGCGATTCACCAGCTCCTTCAACAGTTTCTGGGTCTCATCTGAAATAGCAGAAACGAAAGAGGGACAGATGATGCTAATTCCCGTTTCATTCACAGCACTACACAGTGGCCCAGGTGACAGCACTGTGACCTCACATCAAGAAGATCCCGGGTTTGAACCCCAGTCTGTGTGGAGTTCGCATGTTCTCCCCGGGTTTCCATCCCATCCAAAAAAAAAAACCATTAGGTTAACTCTCTCCTGTCGGTGCCATTGACCAGAGACACTGGCCTCTACCTGGAGTTGGTCCCCGGGCGCTGCTCTCTTGAGGGATGGGTTAAATGCAGGGAACAAATAAATGTTGCCTCTTTTAAAAAGGCAAAGCGTTTGTCTGTTTAAAAGAGAGCAGGATGCACGATACCACACCTCTGACGATGACCAACGTATACAGTACTGCACGAGAGGCATCGGTTACCTGAAAAGTGAGCGAGAGCATCTCTGCTGCCATTGGTTTCCGCGATGGCGCGTCTGAACTGTTCCAGGATAGTGTTGAGCTCAGAGGAGCGCTGCAGTGTCCGGTGCTCGGCCACCCGTAGTCGCTCTTTAAGGGCGTGGAACTCTCGCTGGTATGCTACAAGCTTCTCTGGAGAGACAGGAGAAGGCCTGCATTTAACGTCATCTGTACAACTGTGAACATTGGAAGACTATTTAAAACAAACAAAACATCTTAATGCCATTGTTTCATGATTTTGACTCAATTTCATCTGTAAATATCCCAAATGTTCTTTTCTGAACCAGATATAATGTGGTGGTGATCTAAAGCAAGGATAACTGGGATATTAACAACCAACAGTGACACCAGACCATTAGATATCCAGTAAAATGCATCATATAAAGCTACCCACGCTATTTTGTCAGTAACCTGGGTAAATTCATTCACAGAGAGCCATTTAGTTTCTAATGTGTTGCTTTGCCCTCCTTGTGTGTGTTCCAGCTATGCAGGGGATTGTACGGGGGCATCTGCTCTAACCTTCAGATGCCGCACCTGATAAAACACCAGAATATAAACATGTTTTCAGGACATGTCACATTTTTATTTTGTTTGAATAAAAAATAAAGTCTGTAATGTCTGGCAGCGGTTCAGTACCACGTTGTGTATCTCTGTTACAAAACAGAGAGTAGGCTGGTGCAGGCCTTCCAAGAACAGACGTTGCAAACTGAGGATACATGGCTCATTGGGGAAGGGGGGGGGGGGGGGGTTAGAATGCATTGTTATAAGAAACCAAGCACCTACCCTCTAACCTAACCTCCATGTTCACAACAGCCTTTGGTTGTACAACTGCTATAGAGATTACACTACACCAACAGATAGACAAGACACTCATCTGTAAGAAACATTGCCTGTCGGAGCCTTCATCACTGGAAGCATGATCTGTGACATTGTGCCTATTGTAAGACCTACTGTAACTACGAACATTAAACAACTCTGTGCGCATATAAACGCAGCGTGACGTCAAAAATTCAGATTAGTAGACACAAATGTGAATGGTGTCGTTTACAGGTTTCGTGGCATTTCAGTAATATGTTGCATCTGCATTCGGGTTGCACAATATTGACAAAATGTGATATTGATAATAAAAACTGCAATATTGATATTCATTTCAATATATTTAAAAACGTAAGTAAAAACAGTGTTATGGGAAAATTCTACATAAAAAAACAAGTTTTCTTAAGTCTTAAACGTTTATTTCAACATATTGGACTGTATTACAACAGTAATTCCAAGTTAGTTAGTTAGTTAGTTTATTGTCATTCGATCATGGAACGCAAGGGAACGACAATTGTTACCCAGGTACAGCAGCGTAATGGCACATATACTTATACATCAATAATAAATAACAATAACCATACCCTAGGACTATACAAAACAATAAGAACTATATATCAAACACATCTAAAACAGTTTAAGATCAGTTTAAAAGCAGCATAGTGAGTTCCAAGCTACCGAGGAGGCGTTATTTTTGGCCACTAAAGTGTTAGAGCAGAAAGAGATCTACAGCCCTGCGCAATATAAATGCAGTCTGTTTACCATTTCAGAACACTTCTTCAACGTGAGCCGTTGTTCACCTGGTCTCTGCTTCTTATTCTACCGTTTTTACTCTGGACCTTCCATCTCCGTTGGCATCCTGCCATGAGCGCTAATGCTTCAGTCATTGCTTAATCATGTGATTTATTAATGTGATATGGATGTGTGGGAGGAAGGGTGGGGTGGCTTCAACCATCGGTCTCCACACAGACTTAAAGGACTGAAAACAAATGGCTCATTTTCACACAAGTAATGAATGAATGTTAAGTTTGATCAGCTTCAAGTTACATATCATTGTCATGTAATATTCCAAACCAGCCCAGTATTGTCCATTTGGACAATATTAGGGTAAATCATTGCAAATCCAACATCTTATTGTATCGTATATAATACAATAATACCATGCTAGTTAAAACAAAGGATGACTCATCAAAACAGACCAAATCAACAATACAAGACAAAAGTATGGCACAAACATTAATAGAGACATTAATCAACATATTTTAAAACATGTCAAAAGGTATTCTTCCTGAAACAAAAGCAGTTGTGGAGTCTTAAAAGAAACTGCTCTCCAAATAAAGAAAATACATTTAATCTGCCATCAGATATAATTTTGAGTAAAATTATGCCATAAAATTAGTCCAAACAGTGAAATGGAAAGAATTATAACGTCACAAAAGTTAATAACCAATCATAAGGTTCACATATATGGGCAGTAACATAATCCACAATGAGAGTTTAATCAGTTCAGAGATGTGTCAAACCTTGAGTCTTTGATTCAACTCTCATTTCTCCAACCGCTGCATATTATTCAGCTAATTTAGCAAAAAACAAGAAATCCAACACAATTCTTTAAATCTGGATAATAATATGTTACGTGTTTCATTTGCTGAAACACAACAAGATAGTGTTGACCTGTTTCAGAAACCCATTTACTCTCTCAACGCATCATCTCATCAAAGCAAACTGTCTGCCTTAGCTATCGTGACCTGGTGACCTCAGCTTCCCTCGCTAGGGCACCCTGCCTGCACACACGTTGTGCAGCGCTGATGAGGGCAGTGTGTGGGCATGACGGAGGTACACAATATATTCACATGCACATCATGTCAAAAGTGTATTATCATCATCCTTGGGTTCACTTCATACAAAGGCCCTCAGCCACCAGTGTTTCACAAGGTGCTACATTCACAAGGCGCTACCTTTAGTCCCTTACTTGCCATTATCACAACTGTATCTACTCAACGTTAGAACACTAAAATATACATATATTAGAAATTCCTTATAGTCACTGATTAGAAAATGTGTGTGTACACAGTATTCATAATATATCCTATAAGCTAACATTAGGGGTGCACGGTATTAATAAAATGTGTTATTGATCATTAGAATTGCAGACATTAAGAAATTAAATTTGGTTACTAATGTTTCCTCCTCAATCTCCATTGTGTCATAACCTTCCTCAGACACACATCCTACTTTTCTGTCTAAATCAAACAACTAATGCCAATGGACGCATCTCTCCACTAAATAAACAGAGTATTGCACTTTCTGCAACAGTTTTGATATGATATTGCATAACGTGATATTGTGCAAACGATACAGAGTCGATATAATGCTAGCTTACATACAGTACAAGCCCCAAATATGCCTAGCCC
Organism: Forbesichthys papilliferus; assembly: GCA_025399855.1. Taxonomy (NCBI): domain Eukaryota; kingdom Metazoa; phylum Chordata; class Actinopteri; order Percopsiformes; family Amblyopsidae; genus Forbesichthys; species Forbesichthys papilliferus. The sequence continues at coordinate 21,569 of JAODOY010011314.1, read as the reverse complement.
TACAATCTCTCCTCTCAATGCTAATATTTAGGGTACTAGTACCAGTCTCCACATAAGGCAATTTGCCAAAAGCGGTATTAGGCTGAGAAAAAAATGCATTTTCAGCACTGCCATATCAGCTTAGGTTTACAGAAAGATATCCATTTCCCAGTCTAAAACCAAATCAATTGACATCAGCAGCATTGGATGCCAGTTAGGTTTGTTGTCAAATTTGTCACAAGGAATTTAATCTATGCATGCAATATTTTGGGTAAATTCCTGCAGAATATTAGAATATACCGTAATGTTGAATAAAATAGACCATGCGCACGTGCTCATTTTTAGTCGCATGGAAGTAGAATTTTGCACCTGCCACAGGTCCAACAGCAGCCTGCTCTGCAGCATGCCTGGAGCAAGACAACCCATTTCTACAGGTCATTATCTACAAGTAGGGCAGATGTTCCCAAGCATAAGCATCAGATTAATTAAAGGACAAAACCTGGACAAAAATAACTGACTTTTACTGCAAACTTATGAAGCTGAGTGTAAGTGTACTTTCTCCATTTCGTATCAAGATATTCACCATCCCCCTTTCCTTACCCACAGATATCCAAAATGTAAGTCACCAATGAGTGTTGTCTTTTACTTGTTTTAGTACAAAAAGTCAAAATCTTTTCTTTCCTTAAAAAACATAGATGACCAATTTGACGTATTTGCGTTTGAAGTCAGAAAAACATTTTATTCCATTTTCAGCTCCTATTGCCACAGAAGTACGGAGCTCTTGTTAGGGGAGGGAATAAACCTTGAGTGGGAGAGCCATGCTCTACCACTTCACTACTTGACGCCCTTACAAAAGTCCAAATCTCACCATCCTCAATGCCTTTCAACTGATGTCTGAATAACCAACAGGACACAAATCAAGCCTAACATTGGCGTTGTTGCACAGTAGGAATGTGCGAGCGCGAGCACACACACACACACACACACACACACAAGAATTTGTGCAGCAGTGTTTGGAGCACATGGCTATATTGACCTGTAGAAGGTCTACAAGGTCTTAAAAAAGCTATGGATGCCCAAGCACCCCTTAATAACAGAAATAATACAAATAAAACACACTATAGCACTTTAGCCCACTCTTCCACAACTCTCCTCATCTCTCTTGTAAAGTCTGAGCACTGAGCCCGTGCCACACTTGTCTTCCCGTTGAGACACTTTGCATACAGTAGCTCTGGAAAGCTGCCCTGCCATTACATCAGAGAACAGTCAAACAGGGACCAAAAAGAAAACAACACCACCACTACAAAATAGGCAACTGGACACTCCCATTCATACCCTAAGTCTTTCCTATAATGGAGAAGCAAAACGGCCATTTCTGCCTCAACACTTTGTCCCTTGACATTATTTCTCCCTTCTTAGGCTATTTTGAGACCATTGTGTCTTGAATGAACTCACGACGACCAGGCCCTGAAATCAAACAACAAAACACACCCTTTAAGCAGCAAAGAATGAGAATTAACTGGATCGCAGAAGGAAGGGCTTGGAGAAGGACAAACTCAAAACAGTGAACCGTGAAGTGAACTTTTTCCTGCAACTCCCAGCAAACCAGGCTTTTCTGCATTCATAAGTGCTTCATTGCATGCATCCAATCCAAAAAGAATCACTTCTATCCGCCATACCCCAGGGATATTTTTGACATTTATTCTGCTAGAGGTACACACTTGAGGGCAGAAGATAAGCAGGGTGATATAGTAGATTCTAAACACGAGGGCTACACTTCCAAAGAGTCGTTCAGCGCCGAGTGTTTGGACAGCTGACTGGCATAGCTCTGGGTCCCAGCAGTGAAGTGACAACACAGACAAATTGGCTTCGGCTGCCTGGCCAGTGGCATTACTTGTACACGTTTAATTTTTGATTGACCTTACCTCTAACAGTCCGAGTATAAAGAAGAGTTTCCAATTAAGAAAATATATAGTGCAGCATTGGAAACTCAAGCTATATATGTACAATGAAGCATACAGTAGAGGTTGAAGTTGTGAAGATATTCAAATGTCTTTGCAAGTGTTTTGCATACTATAGAGAAATTGAGGCTTCAGTTTGCAGACCAGATTGCATAACATCGATTGTGGTGTGTAAAGTATTAAGTGCCCTCATGGTGGTAATTGTAGCCCATTTATAACAATTGTTGTAAAGTTGTAAAGCACTTTGTGACTCCTGTCTGCAAACAAGTGATATATAAATAAAAGTAAATACTTAACTCAAGTGTCTGGGAATGTGTCTTTTTTTTTAACTTTATTTTTTAAATGCAACAATGTAGGAATAATGCTGCCATTACATCTTTAAAATACACAATATTAAAATCTTTGGGGCCCACACATTGGCTATTGTGTCATAAATAGTTGGTATAGCAGTGCCACTCCAATGTATAAAAATATCCCTAAAACAAAAAAAGAAAAATATATATATTTATAACCTGCTGAGTACAAGAGTTTCAAATGTTGGTCCTGGGGGGACCCACTACCCTGCATGTTTTTTTTTTAGATGTCTCCCTGCTCAAACACATCTGACTCAAATGAATGGGTTGTTATGACCAGTATTTGAAACCCCTGAGCTAAGGTGATGACTTCAGAACTGGTTTTATAAACAGGTGCAAACAGAACTATCACTAATCCCTGTCTTACAGTGTTTGTCTAGTCGTGGAAATCTCTTGCCTGCTTGTAGATCAGTGAATGAGCTGATAAACATAGGACCATGACTACAGAAAAACCCACACCTTTCCTTGAAATGTGTCTAAATGCTACACTTGCTGATAAGTCAATGAAGCACAAAGCCCTACCCACATTGGACTATTTGTTTGACCATGGCAAGACTAAGGTGTAGGCTATATTGCCTATCAGAAGCTTTTGTATAAAGAGATATAAAACGTCATACATACACACACATATTTAAATGTAGGCATATTCAGAAATAAAACGTTATTTATTAAATTATTTTATATTATTATATTATACAAATTATTTCTACCGTAAATTATCAATTTTCTGGGTTGACTGCTGAGCATTGGCTTGTAAACAGGTAGGTGAAATAGTCAAATGGTATATCTTGACGCTTAAGATTTCTTTAGAAGCAGCTAATTCTGACAAACATAGCATTTCCAAAAAGCACCTACAGATCAATGAATGCCTATACCGTGTCGTATCCGGTGAATATTAATACACAACACTGAATGCACGGGTTAGCGCTGTCCCGTGGAATACATTCTTCCAAACATTAAACCATTTTGTAAAACATTCAGTTAAATGTATATTATAGGCCTACTGCCAACCTTGCCGCACAACAGGCTTGATAGGATACATAGTCAAAACAGACGGATGCATACGCAAGTATGTTAGCGGTCACTAAAAACAGCCATTTCTTGGACGATGGATATGCTTGTAGCAGTACGTTTAACATACCTTTGCCATTCTGCCAGGCTGTGTACCAAGACAGGCTGAGAAACGACGTGAAGAAAATAATCGCAGTGGCAAGCGTTCCATTTCTGAGCCTCATTTCATTTCAGCGATCCACTTCACGACACGCGGGGACCCGGGGGCTGGCGTGCCACTCTGCCTTCAGGACGTCAACAAGCACGGCGTTGGCGCGTACATGTGATGGCTAGCGTCGACCCCCTGGGTATTGGCAAACGCCCCGCAAAGGGAAAGTGAAGTGTTGACGGGGGTTGCTCAAATGTGTCAACTAGGTCCTCCGTTGTGCGGGTCTCCGTCTGACAAACGTAAATGTCTCTGTCGTTGCTACTCCGTGGAATCTAGCTCCTCCTGTTGTTGAGTGATTAGTCACGAGTCAGACCATCCAAGAGCCTTCACAGCATGAATAATTCTTTCGTAATAACGGGAAAATATGGCTAGTTTACTGTGGAGAATACTATGTACTTCTAACTTTACAGCGCACATATTCTAGCTATATACGTTAGAAGACAGCGCGGTGTCCGGACGTCGCAGGGTTCGCCATGTTTCACATCGATTTTTTCTTCTCGATTTGCCAACAAAATGGAAAACGCGTTGGTAGCTATTGGCCTGATTGGTCTATAAATATCGTGGTGGTAGTCTAAGCAGCAGGTCTAACGGAATGCACATGTTGATTTCATATAGTTATTTGGATGCAATACTGAACTCCCATACAGTCTGTCAGAATTAGTGCTTACTGCTTACCAAAACAAGCAACCGAAATCAAGATATTGCCGATTAGTTTGTAGGGAAACAAACTTATTGATCGAACACGTGTACTGTAGGCGAACTGTACTGTAGCCTACTCCGAGTCTTATCAAGCCTACATCTGTGCATGGATCATAACCCCACCTATAACCGGCCGGTAGATCAGGCAAAATGTAGGCATATTTTATCCCGCGGTGTGTAACCCCCAGTTTAACTAACTGTAAACCTTATTTCAGTTTCACAGATTACTTCATTTGAATTGACACCTTATGAAACACAGTAATGCAACTTTGAAATCCGGAAGTTGCTTTTTAAAAATAGTCTACAATGTGTTGCTAACCTTATTTCAGTTTCAGATTACCTCATTTGAATCGACGCCTTATGAAACACAGTAATGCAACATTGGAATCCGGAAGCTGCTTTTAAAATAGTCTGCAATGTGTTGCCGTATGTTCGTCCAAGTTAGTCATTCCCCTACACAGCAGTGCCCTCTTGCGTTGTTGATCACAAACAACACTAGACCTACTATTAATGGCAATGTCACTATCAACGATAAACAAAAAATTGTTTTAATTTTACCTGAAAATATTAAAACATATTAAAGTATATTTATAATTAAGAGGCAGTATAGGCGTTTGGCCCCCCTACTTTTCTCAGTGTAAAATTATATTTGCAGGATAAAACTTAAAGAATAAAAATAATTCTATGTAAATAATAGGTACATCATTTATACACATCTTGTAAATGAGAATTCATGCCTTTACATTATGCTTTTATTACACTCAAAAATAAATAATGCATTAACTTTAAACAAAATAATGAAAACACAATTTACACAAATATCTTCTTTCATACAGTTTACATTCTTGTTTTTATCAGGCTTTTATTTCATATTAGGCTACTATGTTTATTATTTTACCAACTTTTTAAGCTGCAGGTCCTATACATTCAAATCTAGGAATTGTGAACAGGATTCAAGTAGTGTACATTTAAACAGATACCAGAATAATTTCTAACTTCTGATATCTAGTGAATTTACAGAGCAAACATTATGAAGATTTCTATTTTGTGTGGTGTTTTGCACAGATTAAGAGTTAAAGTGTTCAATATGTTCTATAAAAGTAAACACATTACAATTAAAATAATGTAATACATAAAGATAGTATGAGGTGTTTACGCATTAAAAAATCTTGAGAAGAAATACCAGTTTTAATAGTAATGATGGTAAAAAATAAAAAGTGACGTATTGTCTAAATTAATGTTGTCTACATGTTGTCCAGCGATTGTAAGATAATACATTTGTGTCAAATTCAGGGAATATCTCCTTGCGGTTCACTTGCCGTCACTTGCACTGTGTGCGCTGTCAAAAGAATACCAGTGTTGCCAAGGCCACACCACACGGTATTGGCAATTCATGTCCAATTTGGTGTTTTTGTTTTGATGAGTTCAAAGCTTTCTCCGGCATCGCTTAATACTATATCGCTAAAATAACCCCGCCTTTAAATCCTAGTAAATTTAAGGTTTGAGTATTTGCACCATAAAAATGGAGAATGGATGTAGTGTAGTCATCTTGACATATCTGTGTTCAAACTGTGCAGAGTGAAGGATGTACTCATAAGGGTGTTGCTTTAAAATACTCTTCCAACGGAATGATTGCCACTGCACCAAAACAACTCTGTAGGCATACCTGCACTATCTCAAGTTTCATGAAGAACCAGTTATGTCCCACTGGCCATTGTTTCATCACAGGATGTCTGGGAAAATACAGAGCACATTAAATATACTGTACGTTGTCCTTTTTGTTTTAAAAAAGGTTTAGTCAGGTATTGTAAGCTAATACACTTGGATAAATTCACTAAATATCTCCTGGCATTTTACTAGCTTACCGTTCTGTTTGTGCTGAAAACAAAAATCCTTTACTTCTCCACAGCCCAGGCTCCGTAAATAGCAAGACAAACATAGTGGCGAACACCACTCACAACAATAATGCCCTTGGCTTCGCAATGTGTTTCAAAGTGTGGGGCGGCGCTTCTGAGGGAATTTGTTTTGATCTGAGCTGGAAGTTAGCAAGCATTCTCAAGATTGGCCTTTAAGTCACGAGAAAGACACATTTTGCGTACGCCAAATAAGCCTGGTCACCTTGAAAACATGGCATCTTTTGCAAATTCCAACTCCGGAGGGCCCACCTCCACCATCTTGCCTGTCAATGTTAGCCGAGCACATCTTGGGTCCTCGGGGTCGTACATCATTTGCCTTCAAATACAGCAGACAACTTTACCGTGGTAACAGTACACAAGCACATCTGTTACGGAGTGCCATTGCTTTGTGGCGAAATGGGGGATGAAGCCACAAAGACCTACTGTACCTGCACAAGTCTCCCTCCGCTTCTGAGAAAGTGAATGAAGCATAGTGACTGCGTTTTAGGTCTGACACGCTGTTGTCCTTGGTAGTAACATAGAAATAGATCACTCCGCTGCTGTTGTCCAACGGCCCATCGCTGACAGAGAAGATGTTACCAAAGGGGAGACCCTTGATCTGTGCAATTGCAGAGATGTTGTCAAAACAGATGGAGATAATATTTTAGCAGTGTAGTGTGGTAGGAGGATTGTGAATGTGAACACTTTGGAGATCTTCGAATATTTCTGAATTAATTCTTCAAATGTAATCTGATCTTCACTAGTCACATAGAATATACTGCTGCTCAAACTAAACAGCAACACTAAATTTGAGGGTTTTGCATGTATGTGCACTCCTCCAAGACTGGATGTGACTTCCTACAACATTTTTAAGAAATAATGTTTCGAGTACAAACTAAACATATATACATATATTAAATCACGCATTTTATAATCTTCTAATATACAATAATTTGTATTTTTCCCCATATGCAGGTTAGGTTATACATATAACTCGTCTCTTTTAGGGATGCTCTTTAGGCAATCGTCCTATTACCTTGTCTTGTGTGGAAATGGTAGAAAGAAGTCCCCAATCGCTGGAGTGGGCTATGTATCTAGCGGTTCTTGCAAATTCTTCATGCGGGAGAGGATTGCTAGCGTCTTTGACCGCTTCCATGCGGTATGAAAACAGTTGTGGTGCAAGCGCTGCGACATTTTTGTCTTCTGATTTTAATATTTTTGTTGGGGTTTCAGCTTGGGACGGGTATGTCCGTTGCCATATTCCACCACTGTTCACTAGCAGAGCAGGGGCCACCTCTTCAGATACAGCGTCGAGCTCTTCTTCCACTACATCTTTAGAGGAGACGGCCCAAGAAACGGAGTTCCTGAGCGTATAACTCTCACATTCATAAAGAAAAATTCCAAATGCCACGAGAAAATAACAGGAGTTCATTGTACTCGTTTGATCAATTTGTAACCCTTCTCGTAACACCAGTGCATTCGCCTTGTTTACAAGTCAACTACTCACGTGTTGTATGCTGTACAAAACACGTTTTGAACGTACAGTAGCACCAACCTTGCAGCGCTACCCCTAGGAACGCCAATGAACTGCAGCAATAAAATGTCGAATTTTCTCAGTTCGGCTAGCGATCGATTCACATATAAAGTATCCCCGGTGATTTATTTTTTATTCTCAGGTAAGATATTACCATACCAAAATACAAAAGCATACGCATCTGCAGCTACCTTTGTCCTCTCAATCAAGAACAACATGCTGTCAATGGATGATACATCTGGCATAAAATCTGATTTGCAACACAGCAACCTTTTTCATACACATTTAAAACTTTATAGGGAACAAACACATTTAGTTAAAACAGCAAAATCATAGTGAAAGTACCTAATAAAATACACAATTAAATGTTATGATTCAATTAAATGGGATTTATCATCATGACAGTGGGTAAAGGTCAAAAGGTATTTTACTTTTGAGGCCAGACAAACAGAGGACAAATGTTGCCCCTAGAGGCAATGGTACAACAGTTCTTCGTGTTTTTCAATTAGAGGACCCCTTGGCTAATGTTACTGATAATTAAGACAGTTTAAACCAATTAAAACCTACACACATAACAATGTGTGTAGGGCGGCCTTATTAAAAAGTATAAAAGTATTTTATCACGGTGTATGTATACAACATATCACAATAATTATTTGGGGGGCCTTTTAGAACCTTCTGGTTACAGACCCCTTGTTGAATGTCTCTGGGTTAGTACAAAGGTGCTCAGTGTTGCACACCTATGATGAGTGCAACTATAGTTACATTGCTTTGTGTCTCCATATCCTGAAGACAGCGTAATTAATCTAGCGAGCCCATTGAAATAAAGGCCCTGTATACACTATATTGCCAAAAGTTTTGGGACGCATGCCATTACATGCATATTAAGTAAATTACATCCCATTCTTAATCCTTAGGGTTTAATATGGGGTCGGCCCACCCTTTGCAGCTATGACAGCTTCAACTCTTCTGGGAAGGCTGTCCACAAGGTTTAGGAGTATGTTTATGGGAATTTTGGACAATTCTTCTAGAAGCGTATTTTTTGAGGTCAGGCACAGATGTTGGATGAGAAGGTCTAGCTCGCATTCTCCACTCTAATTCATCCCAAAGGTGTTCTATCAGGTTGAGGTCAGGACTCTGTGCAGGCCAGTCAAGTTCCTCCGCACCAAACTCGCTCATCCATGTTTTTATGGACCTTGCTTGGTGCACTGGTTCGCAGTCATGTTGGAACAGGGAGGAGCCATCCCCAAACTGTTTCCACAAAGTTGGGAGCATGAAACTGTCCAAAATGTCTTGTTATGCTAAAGCATTAACAGTTCCTTTCATAGGAACTAAGGGGCCAAACCCAACCCCTGAAAAGCAACCACACACTATAATCTGCCCCACCAATCAATGATTCGGAGGGGTCTCACAGTACTTTTGGAAATATAGTGTATTTCAAACCTACCTTGAGTGCCTGGATTTATTATGCAATTGTTTTGTCATAATCTGTTCACCCCGGTTCCCTTTTAGTGTAATTCAATGTACTTTTATATACGCATGAGCAGTTGTCCTGTTAGTCCACTGTCTTATCGCTCCAGGCCATCGACTTTCTCTTGGCCAGATCCATCCATGCCGGCTGGCTGCTGCCAGATATAGACTGCAGTGGGGAAGAGCTAATGGGCGAGGAAGACGGCGATGAAGAGGACGCCGCTGGTCTGGCAAAGCGGCCTGGAACTTTGGTAGAACTCAACTCGGTAATAAATAATGTTTCTGAAGAAAAAAAAGAAGGGGGCTTTGGGTCACAGCGTGTTGTAGAACATACTGCATACAGATTCACTGCCTGACATTCCTGCTAGGCTGCGAATACAACAAGGTACTGTAATTTACTGTAGTTAGAGCCTTTCTAAATCACTATTTGTCTGGTCGGCGTGACGTCATATCCGGCAGTGGCTTGAGAACTCGGTGAACCAACGGCTGTGGCCCAGCAACCGAATGTTAAACACTGGTGAACCGGTTTCACATGTAGGCTATTCACATGGGTTTTGCAAAGTCTCTGTCTATTTATTTGTCTTTATCATGCTGAATTTGGCTATTTAGTATATTTATATTCGTATTATGACGAGCTCCCAGGCGATGCCAAGAAGCATTAATTGACACGGATTTGGACCACACAGAGAGAGAAGTTGTCTTACTAAGCAATCACGCGACGTCCCTTCCGGGCGTTCGCCGACCAGACCCATTATATAGTTACAGTAGGAGCAGGTCAGGGTTAGGCATCTTGCTCAAGCATGCTTATAGGTCGGTCAGCTCCGGGGCTCGAACTTACGACTTCCCGGGTGGGAGCAGAACTCAAAGAACACTGGGGCGGCAAGTGGCGCAGAGGTGTCCTTGAGCAAGACACCTAACCCTAACTGCTCCCGGTGGTCAGGTGTCTCCTTGAATGGCTCACATCGCCATCGGTGTATGAATGTGTGTGTGAATGGGTCAATGTCAGGCAAATGATGTAAAAGCTCTTTGGATGAAAGCGCTGTATAAATGCAGTCCATTTACCACTAGACTACCCTGCCCCTACCACTACTGTGTGATGATGCGGGGGCGTCTATCGACCTGCGAGCTTCACTCCGTGCCCTCCCTCAGGTCTAGTGTCTTTGACTGACAGCGTAGGGGTGAGAAGAGCAGAGGAGTCCATGATCGTCCGTGCATCTGACTGGGCTTTCCTCAGTTCCACCTGGGCAAGGAAGAGAGTTAACACACACACATATGGATACCAATTATGGTAAACGGCAACGAATTACTTAACAACACAAGATGTACACAATGTACTGTACTTCTCTAAACTGGCTAATCTCCTTTCTATCTGTGTATTAGCTATGGTAATTTGCAGTACATGCATGTTGCACTGTCCCGTGCTGCAGCAGATGGGTTTCCCCTAGACCAATCACCGTAGCTTGTATAAGATCCTGTGATGGCCTTCATTAGCTATACGTGAACAGTTACATTTCTGGGTTTTTATCTACAAGGCAATGCTAGGCAAATTGCCCAGTTATCTTTGAAGCCTGCTTAACTAAGGAAAATAAAGAAAATAGCTACTGCTTTAAAAACTCCTCAGGTTAGGTCCACACTCTAGAAAAAAAGTGCCTTTCCATATTGCGCACCAAGAGTTTAAATGTTTCTAAGGAGGAATGTAGATCCATCCATCTTCATCCGCTTATCCGGAGTCGGGTCGCGGGGGCCAGCAGCTCCAGCAAGCAAACTTCCCTTTCCCGAGCCACATTAACAAGCACTGACTGGGGGATCCCGAGGCGTTCCCAGGCTAATGTGGAGATATAATCTCTCCACCTAGTCCTGGGTCTTCCCCGAGGCCTCCACCCAGCTGGACGTGCCTGGAACACCTCCCTAGAGAGGCGCCCAGGGGGCATCCTTACCAGATGCCCGTACACCCTCAACTGGCTCCTTTCAATTCTTTCAAGGAAATGTAGATGTTTTACATAATAACCCGGATCTTTAATAGTATATGGTTTTATTGGAATATGATGTTGTTTATACTTTTATGTGTAATTTTAATTGTGTTGTAATTCTAAATGCTGTCCTGTCGCTTTTCTAATTGAATGTTATATCTCATTTAAATAGTATACCTTGCTTCCAGATGCAGGAGTCCAGTCTGTGTGTTCCCCGATGAAGGCCGCCTTCTCCCCCACTGCCCCTTGCCAAACTGCCTGTCTGTCCGCCATGGAGGTGCTTGTCCCTGATTCCTCAGGGGCGGCAGATCTTTCTCCACTTGCCGAGTCTGGGGTTGGAGGTTGGGTTGAGCTTGGGAACACGGTGGGCTGACACACCGATCCCTGAACTGACACAGAGGACTTGGGCTTGATGGCGGACGGAAGCACTCTGTTGTACCAAAGGGCCTGCTGGTGTGTGGGCTGTGGTCCCAAAGAGACGCCAGTCTGCCCTTGAAACCTAGAAGCACCCTCTTGAGCAGACCGAGGTGTATTTTCCATTTGGGGAGAAGAGTTTAAGACAGACAGTGCTGCCCCTAGGTTGTTTTTTATCGAAGATTGAGAAACGGTCTGTGTGTTTGGTTGATTTGTCTTTGATTGCAGTGGCAGGCTGGTTGACTCTTTTGACATCTCTATGTTTTGGGTCTGTGACACTCTGGAGGTATATATCTGACCAGTGGATTCTGTCAATACCTTCTGTTGCACTGTAGATGGAGTCAGTGATTGCTTGGCCGTCGGTGCAGGTTTTTCAAATTGCTTTATTGATTGTTTCATTGACTCACTTGTTGCCAGTTGCAGTGAGACCTGTTGTCTGACAGCCTGTGTGTTTACTTGTGGCCCAATTAGTCTATCTGGTTGTATCCCGGTGTGTACCTGCGGTTGTGTCACAGCCTCTTCCTTGGCTGCTGACTGAGCCGGTGTCTGTGGGCGAGCGCTAGCCTGCATGTGTTTAAAGTCCCGGGGCAATCTATTTGTCAAAAGTTGCTGGAGGCTTCTGGTCTTTTCCATGGCCAGGCTCATCCAAGACACCTCAGACGGGGCTGTTTGTTGTGGGACAGGATTGGGCTGTTGAGGGGCTGACACGGTGGTTTCCACGTCCTTGCTGTTCAAGGAGAGTGTTCGGGCTTCTGAAGCTGAGGCGGTGTCCGGATCAGCCACAGCATATGGGCTTTGTTTGACCAGCGGGGTTGAGAGCCCAGGCGAGGCGGGATCTAAGGAGTGATAAAGGTGATTGAGTGAGACACATTTAGCACCGTGTTGTATTGTCTAAGCTTATTTCTAATGAGCCTAAAGTTCCCCTGAGACTAGTTAAATGTTATCGTTTTATTGCATAGCTTATCTGCTTCTGCTGTGGAGGTGGGAAAGGACTGAAACCTGTGCAAAGTCTAATCATAGAGCAACTATGAAAAGTCTATTTCAATTAATTAATATTTTAAGTGAAAAAAAAACAAAAACAAACCTATATCATCTGCCAAAAGATCATATGTTTATATACAGTTTCAATAGTAATATGCGTCTACTAACCTGCGTTCCTAAGAGACGCAGTTGCCGTGGCGATCCACTGGCTGTTTGATAGCAGGTCCTTGCACACGGGGCTCGCATCCCTGTGTCCGTCTTCCCCTGCCTTCTCTTTGTCCCCGGGCTGTACCGTTGCCAGGGGCTTTGAGGGGAGCCTGGCGGAGCACAGCTGTGGGGTGAGTGAGCCCAGCTCGCTGCAGCCACCCTGGGGACCTGCCACGGCTGTGGCTGTGTCGGCCCGACGTTTCAAGGACAGGGAGGTGGACCGCAGCTTGACACCGAATGCAGTCTTCCCTCCCTCGTCCTCTTTCTCCCCCTCTTCCTCAGCCTCAGATGTGTCCTCCGCTCCCCCCCGGCTCTCCTCCGCGTCTCCACCCCCTAATGCCCCCGTAGCGCTGGTTGTGTTTGCAGAAGGCATCGCCGCGTCTGGCTTTCTGAGGGTGTCCCACCGTACCCGTGGCAACACAGAGCCCGCGTGCGCGGCCTCGCCTCCCCCGCGGGGATGGGCGTCCGTCCGCTGGTTCTCATCCCGCCCGTCAGGCCGCTGGTCCTGGCCCCACCGCTGGCTCACGGCCGAGGTGGTCCTGACGTCTGACCGCGCCGCAGCCGCCGTCGCCTTGCCGTCCTCTCCCGCGACGCCGCGAGGCCCGGCTGCACCTCCTCCGCCTCGGGTGGCGGAGGAGGAGCAGCGGAAGGAGACTGAGCCCTGGGCATGCCTCTCCTGCTTCCCAACCGTGGTCTCTGTCGGGCCCTGGACCTCCCGGAGAACTGAGCGGTAGGCCACTCCTGAGCCCAAGCCAGCCGGCAGCTGCTTGGAGGAGACGGAGGAGACGGAGGTTCTGTCGGCGACGTGCTCCGTCTTGGAAACGTCTCCGAGGCCGGTCTCGCTTTGAGTAACCGCCTTAACGTCAAGCCTATCGGGGACACCGGCGTTTTCCTTCGAGTCTGCATGAACAGACGGTGGCTGCTGGTTAGATATGACCGCTGCAGGTCTCTGAGGTTGACAGCCAAGAGCAGGGGATGCCGTAGTGATAGTTCTGCCAGGCGCGGTCTGACAGGACCGTGTTGGGCTGGGTGACCTTGGCGCTGCTGGAGCATCGGAGGGCTCCACGGAGATGGACGTAAGCTCTCTCTGACCCCAAGAGGCGATGGCTGCTGCTCTCACGCGCCAGGTTGGTAGAGTGTCGGCGGACGGACGGGCAATTTCCTCCGGAGCAGACGACATTTTCTCCTCCTCCTCCTCCTCCACGGAGAACTCCAGGCGGTCACCGCTGTTAAGCATAGGTCCGGCCTGGAGAGAGAGTCAAAGAGAGACAGAGACAGACAGACAGACAGACAGACAGACAGACAGAGATAGAGAGAGAGACCATATAACCGTCTGTGCGTGTGAACCACCGGTAGATAATTAGAATACGGTCACTCACCGGCCCGTGTCTCTTGCTGCCGGCTCTCTGTTTGCGGGGCTTGACCGACATGCGGTGGCGAGCGGCGGTCGTGTCCAGGCAAGGGGTGAACTGGGCCGGGGAGCTGAAGTCCACAGGAAGGCACGCGGTGCTGGGAGGGTAGGTGGAGGGCACGGCTCCGGCGGGTGAAGGTTTGGGGGTCGGTGAGAGCGGGCGAGAGGAGGGCGGGGGTGCGGCCTGAGGATAAGCAGCACGGATAGTCAGTACGGCATAGACGCACAAACGTGGCACGCACACACACACGCACACACACACACACACAGCTTACTTCTTGCAAAGAGCAACCATAGTGAACCCTCCCCTTGTCCCTCATGCCTGCTAACCTACATGGTGCATGGCTGCGAGAACTGTGCGAGGTGGTGAAGCCGCTGTAAGCCTGGCACAAGGCCGGTCAATACCCTGTTAACCTTAAAGCATCAGAGACGCCCGCGGATGAAAACCTCTCAGTAGAGCTCTTAATAAATCTGTTAATGGGAGCGGACTGCGGTCGCATGACCTTGCTGGAGGCGCGCTGGGCGCTGAAGGAGAGGCTGTTGTCCTCCGTGTGGCTGCCAGGGTGTTTGGACACAAGGAGCAGAGGGGGTGGTCCAAAATGCATCTTCTGTTGCTGAAGTTTCATCTATGGTGTTATTAGGGCAGGCAGATGTAGGCATGTACGTAATGACGTACAAACACAAGCATGATCACAATGAAAGATACAGTACTTTCGTATCGCACATTAAAAGTGATTACATTTAAAAAAACATTGTTTTCTTTGTGTTTAATAGATTTTGTTTAATAGGCTATGTGTTTTTAAATGTAATTCTCATCTTGCCAGTAGTAGCAGAGGTAAATATGCTAACTAAATGCACACTAAATATAAACGGTACCTGCAGAGTTTTGATCTTGCTGTGAACATTCTCCTGGGAGGTGACTCTGGCGGGCCCCGGATCTGACACCACGTCATCTGCCAGAAAGATGCTGTCATGTGACAGCGCACGATATCCCAGCGTCCCCTGGGAGCACCTGAGTTTCAGGAGGGGGGATATTGAAGACGACAAAGGTGAGAAGAACATGTATGCTGATGGAATATGCACCGAGGGTTGTTCTGTCGTTACACACAGTTGGACCAGATACACTGGAATAATAAAGATAGAGCATTGTAATGCATTTCGACGGAAGCAAAAATGTAATGTTTCTGGTCTCTTACATCGGCGTGCGGCAAAACGCCACTTTGCTGTGGAGGCTGATGTTAAGCAGTGCCCAGACAGCTACATATCTGGCACGCACGGCCTGAACCAAAGTCTTTTACCTTTTTTTTTTTTTTACCCCTGAACAGTTTGCTGCAGAAATACAGTTGTGGCCTCAGATTGAACGTACTTGGGAATTAATGCAATACACTCAAAACACCATTAACAACGTGCCCAGAGAGAAATAATGGGCAACATCATGATGAAATCTGTGTACCTCCCCATTGATTTGCATGGAGCGCTGAGTCGTTCTGATCTGCATAAAAAGTGAAAAGTACCCATCCGACCCCACTCCTTTCCAAAAATGGATTGCGGAAGTGCCGGTCGTTGATCCCTCTCTGGCTGGACACTCACGTCAAATATTCCTCTGAGCCAAGCGTCTCTCCTGCCGTGATGTCACTGGCTGACTGGCTGAATTTGGTGGCACCATCAGCCTTCTTTTTCTTTGAAAACAGACGGGTTTTCAGAGATGTAAACCTTGATTTCTTCCTCCCTGGAGTTCAGGAACACACGCAAACCGCACACCGAATGAACAGCCATTTAATTGTTGGAGACAGTGTCCAGCAGCATTGACATGCTTCTGGACAATTCATATATTTTAAAAAGAACAGTAATAAAAAAATAATAGAATATTAAAGTCAACTAATAATACAGTCTTTGGATTTCTCAATTCTAAGACTAACCTATCAGTGTTGATTATGTACTATATTTTCATAATGTCCTTAACTGATAACACAACTGTTACATGTTTTAGCATCTAGGTATTCTCTTATTTCTTCTCACTTTCGTGCGTTCACATTAAACATCATATCAGAGAGAGTCCCACCTGTGGGCTGCTCTGTGGTTCCTTCTGTGTCTCCTGTAAAAGACTCCATCACCCTGAGAACAATAGAAAACGGCGATAATGAAGACAGCTAATGCAACATTATTGTGCGGCCTCTAATGTAGTCCAATAATGTAGTTCTCCACAGTTGGCACACCTAAACATGCACTGGACAAACGTACCTTTGTCTGAGGATGCCATAATTCATCTGAGTGCAAAGGTTTATATGCATTATCAGCAGAGGCACACGTGCTTTTCATTGACGGGGAAGGTGTGGCGAGAACACTCATGTTCAGCAAGTTTGATATTTATAAAAAATAAAACAAGACTCACAAATTGCATGTATTGACTCTGCTAATAATGCATCATACAGTTTACAAATAGGCCTACTACAGCAAGCTGTTTTCCAACACAATCTGTCTGCAGTACCCAAATCCATTAATGCAAATGTTACCCAGCAGCCATCAATACAGATATCTGTAGTCAAAACAGCATAATCCGTTATAGAATGAAAAGCTGATTAGATCAGGTGTACCGGGTTTTGACATGCAAAGTCCACACCACACCTCTGCTATATGACCTCACCTTCTGAATACACAATGCTTTCTGAAGAATAGTGCTCACACAAAATTCAGAAACACAAGGTGGCATTGAGAAAAGGCAAATTCAACGTGACTATTATTGTCCAAAGCTGCGTTGTGGTTATTGTTGAACTTAAATGCTATCACTGAGACTACCAGCGTCGTGGAACTGTAATAGACATGATTGCTTCTCCGCGGAGTGAAGGTTTCACCGAGATCTCCAGTGAAACAGGAACGGGAGTTAATCCTCTGGATTAACAACATTGCAGTGAGATCCTATAAAAAATTCCCAACATCATAATCCACAACATCAGAATAATCGCAAACTAACCCCAACACAGAATCCTACTGATATTTAGACACATCTAGTATATATATATATATATAGTCTTTGTATAAAACCAACTACATTTACATCGTAAATGTAGTTGATGTATAATGTAGTGATGCGTATATTCACTTATACGCTGTATATGTGAATATACAGCTTACATGTAGTTGGATTTATACATACCGTATAAACAATGTTCACACATATATTCTCTCTACTTTCTACATGGGCGTACTACACATGTAGAAGAGTACGGGAAGGCAAGCACTTACTTACCCATGTGCACCATTTCCCTACCGCTCTCCTCGAGGCACAGCAGAGACGGTCCTATCTTTAAACCTGAGGCTGCTGTGGTCCACATCTGCAGCTGCAAAGAAGGAGAGAAGGCGGAGGGGAATGGGAGGAGGAGGGGAGTTGAAAAGTAGACGAGGAGCGAGAGAGGAGGTCACGTCATAACAGCGTGCGCAAACAGAGAGAAAAGAGGACAGTGTAAATAGAGCAAGACACGTTCAGGAAAAGTGAGCAAGTGAATAAGCGGGAGATACAGAGAGAAAAAGATGTAAAGGGAGATATGGAGGGAGGGAGAGAGAGAGAGATAGATAGTCTATTACATTAGTTGTACACTGTAGCCCTCTGCGCTAAGCTCCTTATGAAACATTAACCGTAGGCCCAGAAATGAGAGTAGAGCGAAAGAGAGAAACACATTCTGTTTGGAAAAAGGGCATGCGTCACTGCTTAACAATATACACGTAGCTCCACGTGTGGAGAATCACAGACCTGACAGGTGCGTAAGGGGTTGCCTAAGGCTAAAGGCTGCATGGGTATGTGAGTTTAAAAGAGAGACTTTAGAAATAACTGACAGGTGATTGAGTAAACCGTTGGCAGGCCCTGATGTTGACATCAGTTAAGAGTGATGGAAGCCAGGCTGTCACAAATCGAGTCGTGCAGAAGCATATCAACAAACAATAGTTGTTGCATTTGCATGTACTCGTGGACCTAAACGTCACTGTCCACATCTATCAGGTGTGATAACTGCTTCAAGGTTAACTATTCAGATGTGCATCTATAATTGTATTGATCTGCTGTGTGCAGAATGTCAGGCTCATCACATCCGTGAACATCAAATCTACGATAATAATCAGATACCTGCAAAGTATACCGTTTGTACTATATTGTATTTTATGTCTGATTACTTGTTGGCTATAGTTTGTGTTGTTTCTGTTTTGGTTCTTTCTCTCAGACCCAGATGAATATACTGAGATAATAGAATGATAATCTGATATCTGCCATGTATTACCACGTGGGTTATCATTAATTCAAATAAATATTTGTTCTACTTTAAATTATGTTGAACTCATTACAATGAAAAACACATTCAAATGAATTAGCATACATTGGTCTGTGATCTAAAAAAGTTACATTACTTTTAAAAAAAGTATGACAAACACTAAACATAAGAGTATACTTTATATATATGGCCTATTACTAATATTACTACATGTTAGGCAACATTATGAAATTATTTAGATAAACTATAAAATGTCAACTTTCTGATATGTGAGTGTAACATAATAACATGCTTATTAGAATATGTTTTAAGAACATAATAACATGCCTATCAGATTATGTTTTAAATATTGTAAGTTTGGATGCTACTACTGACCTATATATAAAAAGGATGCAACCTACACTCTAGCCTACCAGCCTAATGCCTTTTTTCTTGTTGGATGTTACATTTTCCACTAGATGGCGACATTTTGACGCTTTCCTTCAAGATCAGAAAGAAACTAGAAAAATTGGGCCTATGAAAAGAGGATTTGTTCCATTTAGTACAGAGAAATGTAAAGTTAAGCAATTATGCAGCTAAACTATTGTTAAGTAAAAATAGATCTGATCATTTTAAAATGTTTTATTAATAAATATATAGGAAAATGCATACAATTCCAATAAATTATAAAACGCTCCCCATGAACTACCCCGATAAGCAGCTATCATTTAGGCAAACACAAATAGAATATGTCCTGTGTAGAGGCAAATGTGAGAAGACAGAAGGAGACAATAAAATGAAGATTCAGGATCATGCCGCTCATTGTGTCTTTGTGTGGTTTGTGTGAAAAATGTCCACTGTGGTTTCTTGGCACTGTCTAAGGTCATAGTCACAATATCCGATGGAAAACCGGCCCTATGGCACAGAATGGATCGGACATTAGTTCTCACTCATTACATCATATTGAGTGATAATGACCAAAGCCAGTAAAATAAATGATAACACACATTCACACTCACACAATCTATTGTATACAAACTGTATAGCACACAGTATGTATATTTTGTCAAACTCATGTTGCATTACCTTAGGCTTTTTAAAATAATCAAGTCCTCTTCCAATCTTGATGATCCAGCCAGTGTCAAACCTAAGAAATCAAGCATATGTTTGGAATCACTGACAGACACAATACCAATAGGGTTACATAATTATTACTATGAACGACCAGTTTGTAATACGAAATTGAAATGCCCATCATTTATGCACAAATACAGATGATAGGGTAAGTAAATCTCAAGAAATAAATTCAAACTCAAAATGAAACAATAATACTTCAATGCCATAGGGTGCTACCTCATATTAGAAACACATTGTGTAGTCTAGGATATTGTTGTTGTGTGCGATCTGCACAACTCTGTTTGTGTTCCTATGTTTGGAGCCAGGGCTGTGTGAAAGTAGAATACTTTTCCAGCACACACAGAGAAGTAAGAAAGAGGAATTTGAGGAGATGTTTGGTACATTTAACTAAAAGCGTATTAGCTTGCTATTGCTATACCTGCTGTTGCTAACTTTAGCTAAGAAATGTGTAAACTGAAAGTTTGTAATGAAGTCATAATTGCTTTCTGACAAATGTCTTAAAAAATACAAATAAAACGTAATATTAGTAGAAACTGGGTAATATAAAAATAACAATAATAATAATAACCTTATCTCCCTGTCATGAATGGTAGAAGAGTACTGTACGTCGAGAGAGACTCCTTGAGACTGTAGACTCTGTCTCAGCTCTTCCAGAGCACTGGTCTGCTGGGTACTGTTCACCTACAGGACATTACAGGTGCTATAGTGAAACAATGCAAATTGTAATGTTGGCTAAAGCTGTTTTGTGGACCTAAAATAATATACCTAAACCTAATCAAGTAAAATGTCTCACCTCATCTTGGGAAGTGAGTAGGTGGATTGTTTTTATTTGGCAGGAGGATTTGAGCAGCATTTCACAGAACCGCAGGAAGTTGTATAGCTAATAGATCAAATAAAATCAGATACAATTTGTATGTAATTTTAAACTTGTCAACAGTGTCAAGCCGACATACATATAATTTCAGGCAAATGATAACAAAGGACTAACTTATTATCTTAATTACAGGATAATCGAGTGGTGTCGAGGGTGTTTGGCTCCCAGCCAGAAGGTTGTGGCTTCGAACCCCAGAGTTGACCTACCTGTAAGCATCCTTGAGCAAGATGCCTAACCCCCTACCCCCTAACTGCTCCCGGTGGCAGCAGTCACCATCGGTGTATGGATGTGTGTGAATGGGTGAATGTGAGGCAAAATACTGTAAAGCGCTTTAGATAAAAGCACCGTATAAATACAGTCCATTTACCATTTAATTAACTGGCAGATTGCAATTACCTGATGTATATGTCTTATGTAAGGGTCCTCCACCCAGGCCTCTTTAAGTGTTGCAGTGATATATGGCTTGAGGAGAGCTTCATAACTGTAGCCTGTGGCAGCTTCTGCTATCCTGATCTGCTCATGGTATTTCCCATCTGAGAAGTGAAATAAGCATAGAAATAATTAGACAAAAGGTGAACATTAAGGTTTACAAAGACATGTCTTCATATATAGCATCATAAATACATAAATAGCATCAGCCTGAATACCGGTAGTGGTGATAATTACCTTCTTTTAGTTGATTCACGTGAACTTTGATCTGCTCTGCTCTATCCATGTATCCTTTTATCTTCTCTCTGTAGTGTACCTTCTTCGGGTCATCTTTCACAGCTGTTCACAGATGACATGTTAAGCATTTGCTGTCTTCACAAAACCATATAAACATGTATGTGTGTGTGTGTGTGTATATATGTTAACCTTTCAACACGCCCATAAGCAACTGTATGCCCTCTTGGTAACAGATGAGGGATTCCTGGAAGCGAGAGCTGTTGTCAAGCTCCACTGCACGCTTGAGGACCGAGATAGCAGATGCCTCCATCCCTGGCACATTGTTTTGAGTCATGATCTTGATGATTCTGAACAAAATTACAAAGCTGTCAGCATGGTTGTATGGTTAAACTTGTGTTTTGCACTGGTGTGCGGACACTGAGCAGTGAGGACACCCTTCACTAACACTTCCTTACATAAAAGAGGTGGGCAACAAAAATAAGTCCTCCGTGAAATACTTTAACGAAACAAAAAGCAAGAACGTTATAACGCAAAAAAGAAATACGGTTTTGTATTTAATAT